>ML812075.1:83149-110349 GCA_009831015.1 Picea engelmannii | reverse complement strand
TTAATGGAAATAAGAGAGTGCATGTAGGATCAAGGAATCCATTATCTCTTTGAGTTATCAAGGTGGGATCAATCAGAAACAATGCAATGGAAAGTATGGAAAGACTTAAGGCCACCAAATCCACCAAAGTCTTAGTTGAACCCCCTATTTACCCACCTATGTGGAGATGCTCCTATAAACACATATACTCAAGATAGCAAGGCATGGGGTTCTCGGGGAAGTGCATACTCAGTAAAGAAGGGATACTCATTAAAACTATCCTAGCAATCTTAGCCTCCATTATTGGCAACATGGAATCAAATCTAGGGAGGAGATTGTTTTCCAAAAGTGAAAATATTTTGTTGGAATTTGGTTCATGGGAAATTGCTGACAACAAACAACTTAATTAAGTGAGGGGTTCAGGGCCCATTGAGATGCCCTCTATGCTACATAATTGGAGAAACATCGGGGAATATTTTTCTAGCATGCAAATTCAAAAAATAGGTATGGAATATATCGTTTTTAGAACTAGGGTGAAGTGTGGTCTTCCCATAAGATTGGCAAGAGACAAGAGTGAAGTGTGTTCTTCCCATAAGATCCATAGAGTTTAAGGATTGATGAAGAGTTTCAAAAACATTGAATTCTATCAAGTCCTTAGGGCCTTTAACACTTTAGCATATCTAAAGGCGAATGAAGCAATATCAATGGATGTTGGATCAATAAGAATAAATTAGGGGGGATTCATCTATATCTCACCTTCCATGAGGACATGAAGTATAGAATGCACCTTAAGTATGATGGAAGCACAATTCAAAGACAAGTGACAAAGCAACTTTAAGGTGAAAGGATGGGCATTAAATCCCTCCTAGCCTCTAATACTTCCTCATTTATTAATGCATGAGGTGAATCTTATCAACCCTATGATGATGGAACAAAGGGTTGAAGGTGGGTTTAACATATGGGAATTCTATCTAGTTTGGCTCTCAATAGGGGACTAAGTGAAATCCAATAGGGTAGTGACCTCTGTAATCACTTGGGATCATCACTGGAATCATCCTTGGAGTTGTTGAGAACTATTCTTATTGACGAGTTTGGTCCCAAAAGTTGTTTGGCTCTGATTCCATCGATTCTATGGCACGACTATGTTTTGGGTTTATTATCCTCTGGAAATTTGGTTCGAACTAGGAGAAGGATTTGTCTTATTTTGTTGTCATATATTCAATTGTTGGTAGTGGAAAAGAATGGTGGGTCATAGTCATTATGGTCATTGCATATTATGTGAGACTTTGGACTTGTGAAGAGATTAGTGGAGAAATGAATTTCATTTAGAGGATATTCAAGTATCCTTCTCACACTTCAGTGGCAGAATGACCACTCAAATTGAAGCTTAAAGAACGAGGGATTCAAATATTTTATAGATTTTGGCTCGATAAGGTAAGAAAATGGAAAAGTTGGAAGCAAAATGTAATCTTCTCTATGAATTGGTCTAATGCCTAGCTAAGACCTCTCACTTGCATGGAGATCCATTGCACTCTCTGGATACCCCTTGAAAGGTTTCTCCTGGCTCTATTTTAGTTATGGTGAAAATTGAGGATATTCTTCAACAAGCATAAGGTGACATGGAGATTGGAAACGCAGATTTGGAGCATAACCTTCAAGTTGATATCTAACAGGAAGCCCATAGTTGGCATGATTTCATCTAAGTTAAGGTTTTTTAAATGTATTTCAAAGTAGTTTTTTTACTAGATCAGTTCATTAGACATTATTCCCATCATCTCTATAACCATACCTTTATGAAAGTAAGAATAATTGAGTTGATATGCAACAATTTTGAAGTGTTGGGTCTTTATGAAAACTGGTTTCAAACTTTTTTAAATTTTTCCTTCTATTAAATTGTTATATGGAATGATGGCAACCAATTTTTAATACAAACAATAACCAGTTTATGTTTTAATAATGGTAATATGTCCTTTATTTTCTATTTATTTTGACAAAAATCTTAGCAAATCGCCTAAATGAGATCCTCCCTAGCCTAATCCTTGAAAATCAAGAGTTTTTCCTATTAGTAAACCAAGGTTTGTCCTGAGGATTTTTAACCTTACTTGAAAACCATCCAAGTACATTTGTGAAAATTGTTGATTCAATATGCACGAGGTATTAAACTTTACCACTTTGGATGAAATTTTCTCTCGTCCGCCTGGTCCAGACCTATCTTTGTCGAGCTCGGGCCAGTTATCGAGCTACGGTTTGTTGTCTACTATCAAGCTAGCTCTGTGTTTGGGGTCTTTGTCGATGTTGTCAAGCTAGCTCTATGTCCAGGTCAGTCTCTGTCGATGTTGTCGAGTTGTTGTGTTGTTGTGTCTTGGGTCTTTGTCGCAACAGGGTCAGGGGTCTCTGTCACGGCGGGGTTGGGGGTAACATATATGTCATATTAAACATATATGCATATATGTGATATGTGTTTTTGTTTCTGGGTCTCTGTCGCGACGGGGTCAGGGGTCTTTTTCGTGGCGGGGTCAGGGGTAACATATATGTTATATAGCATATATGTCACATATATGCTATATAACATATATGTTATATATGTTATATAGCATATATGTCACATATATGATATATAGCATATATGTCACATATATGCTATATAGCATATATGTCACATATATGCTATATAGCATATATGTCTCATATATGCTATATAACATATATGTCAATATATGTTATATAACATATATGTGACATATATGTTATATAACATATATGACATATATCTGACATATATCATATATCATATATGTCATATATGTTATATAACATATATGTCACATATATGCTATATAACATATATGTCACATATATGCTATATAACATATATTTCATATATGTTATATATGACATATATCAGACCTCGACCCCGCGAAGAAAACCCCGAACACAGATATGATGAGTTGTGTTATAGGCTATTCATTTTTGTGGGATTCGACATTTCATGCGATGGGTGATGTGATAAAAAGGAGTTTCATACTGACTCCACTCAAAGATTGGCCTTCGGCCTTTTGTAGGGTTGGTCAGTTAGCATCTCGTTATCATGTCACTCGTTAACACATGAGCGATAATTGTAGCGAATCTCATCTTGGGAATCACTTTGAAAGAGAACTAGTCTTCTCCACTCTTTGTGGAGTTTGGGTGATCATTGTGGCTCCCTTGCAGGGCTTTTTATCTGTATTCCTCCGGAAAATTCATGGTAACACATGAGTTTTGTTCCAGGCTCTTCATTTTTATGGGATTCCATATTTCGTGTGATGGGTGATGTGATAAAAAGGAGTTACATACCTGGTACACTCGAATATTTTCCTTGGGCCATTTGGAGGGTTGGTCGGTTCAGGGTTCGTTATCATGTCGGTCGTTAAAACATAAGAAGTAAGAGTATTGATTCTCATCTTGGGAGGTACTTTGAAAGAGAACTCTTCTCCATTCGTTGTGGATTTTGGGTGATCATTGTGGCTCCTTTGTAGGAGTTTGCATCTGTATTGCATCTGTATTTGAATTGGTTTTTTCCCCCTTGTTTGCATTTGTTTAATGGAAGTAGTGTTAGGTTGTTGCATTTTGCAACAAACTAACGAAAATAATGGTTTAATGGCTACCCCTTACTGAATGGTGGTGTAACACCAATTATCATAATGCCACACAAATGTTACCTTATGAAGTTGTCTATTGCAAAAAAAACACCTTCAGTCACTTCCTATCTATCGAGCACATTTGAGGTTTATTTATTTGATCACACACTCAACATTGGAACAACCATTCTCCACACGCTTAAGGATATTTGGTTTTTTATTGAAATTGAATGAAGAAACAAATAAATAAACATCACTCTAAGCATTCTTTCTAAAAGGGGGATCATGTGTTCCTTTGTCTCTATCCCTATAAACGCCCCTCTCTCAAAGACAAGGGCTCCCAAAATCTAGCAACAAAATTGTATGGACTCTATCATCCCATTACATTGGACGAGTTTCCTATAAATTGGTTCTCACAACGTCCCACTCTAATATTCACTTAGTATTGCATGTTTCCTATTTAAAGAAGGTCACGGGGACAAGTTATTGAGTTTAGACCAACCTTATAAAACTTGATGCAGAGTGTTCCATTTGGTTGTACCGAAAGCTAATATTGATCACAAGAGAATGTCAATGTACACCATCATACAATTCTAAGGGTACTAATTTTGATAGAGCATTACATCTAGTGGAAGGATATATAGCTAGATGATGCCACCTAGGAACTAGAAATGATTTTATATCAATTTCAACACCTCCAAGATCGATGAAACCATTTCTCTTGAAGGGGGATGACATTTTAAGGCCCTACCTTATCCTCCTTACTTTGACATTAATTACCTAGGAATTAGTAATTAATGTATGAGACCATCTTCTTTGAATAAGGCTTGCTAGGTAGTTAGTTGTTAGTTACTCAATGTAAAATGGTCATATTTATTAAATAATGCCATTAAGTAATTGGTACATATTATGAATGCAAGGGTTATATTCTATAGGTTATATATCCTTGTCTCTCTTATTTAATTTTCTTATATTTATATTTCTTGAGTAATTTCTCAATAATCATTTTTTCTACCGGTTAAGTACGTTACATTATTACCTCCATCATGCTTATACTCCTCCAAGTGACATGTTATCCTATTTTGCAATAGTGCTCCTATGTAAGTGATCATTTATTGTAGATGAAACATAGCTTGTGAGATGCATATAATTGTTGTAATATCACACATCACATAAATTTTGCCTACTAGTGATCATCAAAATCATTTCCATACGAAAAACAAATTTAGTATATATTTAGTATTTTAGGTTTTATTGCATAGAATGGAGGTTTCTTCATTTTAAAATTATATGAATATTATAAGGTCGTTGTTCAATAGTGAAACAATGGCATGTTAGGCCATGTACTAAGGATTAGTTATCTTATAAATATGAATACACAATTAAGACTAGGAGCAAGTTTTGGATGATTTCGATGAAAGAGTACCCCGTCATGGAAATGTAGTGAAATATAATTGCTTATGTTCAATGGGTCATCTCAAGGATTATTTCTAGTGCTTTACCTCTTCAATCCAATTAAAATACTTATTTTGAGTTTAAGGGAAGCTCATTAAAATTGTGTGTTAAATTACATCTATGTTGTTTACTATAAAAATGAAGCTCCAATTTTACATTGGCTCGATGATTATAGGACAATTAAAGCTACAAAATTTGTACTATCTAAGTGAAAAATAATCAAAGATTAATTGTAAATAATTTATTATACTATTGTATTTTTAGCCATATAATTAATGACATAGTGGAAAATAATCTAATTAGAGACAATATACTCTTCTAATCACCCCTACTAGTGCCAAGCTACCTCTAACTTTTTTCTTCACAACATATTTCTCTTTGTAATTTAGAACACTAAACTTTGAAATTCTCACCTCTTAGTATATAACTCTCTTCTACAACTTAAAACACTAAACTTTGAAAATTTGTCTCTTATATGTTCCACTGGGTATCTGAATTCGTAAGTGATAAGTGTCAATTCTTCCTAAATTAATGTTATTTTTCTATGCCATTTTTATAATGTAAAAATGTAGAGGAAGAAGGAAGAAGGTACAACCCCCTAAGTCCCACAACTTTTCTACCTCCTAGGGATTTGCATTTGATGTTTCGGATGAATCCTAAGCCTTGTCAGACTTTCAAGGCTTTATATGTGCAACATTCCGCTCTTGCGCACACTGAGAAAACTTATTATTTGAGGACACTTGCGTGCAAGTGATCCGGGTCATTATACTATTAGTTGTTTTTATTATGATTATGATATATTGTGGATTTGATGATATGTTATTTTGTTGTATTTACATAGACAGGTGCTATTGACTGGTTTCTCTTGAGTGTGCAGGACTCTGGACGATGAGGATGTCGAGGCATCGATGAAAACCCTTGGACTTCGGATCGAGTTAGGGAGTGGACTGTTAGGGTTTAAATGTTGATGATGTGACATATGTACATATGATTAGATATTATGATGTTGATTGTTTTTGCTGACATGATTCGTTGATGGATGTAGGCTAACGATAGCTTGTCGACCAGACTCACATTTGGAGTAAAGGGGTCACACACGACAACCAGAGACATTGAGGGAGAGGTGTGGCAGCAGCCCTGCCACAGCCTACTAGCACTCTCGTCGTGGCTTGAACTGTAGGTTAACGATTACCTAGTTCTAGAATCCCCACGATGTCGTGGGGGCAGACTGTGACAGTTGCTCATGATGATTCTAAGGGGTGCGCAATAAGGTAGGGTCATTATTCCTTAGAGGCCCTTAGTCTCCCACAAGATCACCTGACGGAGTATTGACTCCAGGGGTTTGACGTCTACCAAATTCAGTCAAGAGGCGAGTGGCACCCTTGGAGCACGTAGTGCGTCTTGAAGGAAACGTTGCGCAAAGAAAACGGAGAGAGGCGAGTGGCACCCTTGGAGCACGTAGTGTGTCCTGAAGGGAACGTCGTGATTTTAACTGGTAAGTTAATAAACCTAGTGCCTAGAAAACTATGCCTCCTTAGGACCTGGTCGGCCTTAAAATGAATGATGTGATAAGTAAAGTTTAATAACTAATTTTTCCCTTAAGAACGGTCACCAAGCTTAGTGAATTGAAAACCTATATCTAAGTAGAACCTTAGAACAAAAAAAAAACTAATTAGACATATAACAGGAAGGGGGTAAAGAAAATTCAAGCATTAATAATTAAAGTAGAAATTTTAATAAAGGTTTAATTAATAAAAGGGGTATTGGTTGTTTTTGTCTAAACCTATTAATTTTGAACTTAGTTATAAAAAAGGGGAAACTTCGAGAAAAAAGGAAATGTCTAACTTAGTAAGGAATCTAGCCTTTGGAACTTTCTATTTATGAACTCAACTAGGAGTTAAGTAAGGCGTAAGTCATTTAAGAATTGTAAGGGAATAATGGGACACCGAGGAGCATTTTTAGGAACACTTTTAGGTGGGTGAGGGAAATAAACAAATTTAATTAATTAATAAAATGATTTTCTGGTGCAACTAGGGGATCAGGCGACATGTGTACGGGGGAGTTTTTTCCTAATTAAATAAATGAAAAAGGAATCTAATGAGCATTTGGGAATCTAATGAGCATTTGGGAAACTAATGACTAAGAAACTTTATAAAAAGGATGGCAGAGGAGGAGTATAGACACATCTGGCTTGCGTAACGTTACACTGCTGAAATTTCATCTTGAATGAACTTTCTCTTGTGGGAGTTGGGATACCCAGCTCGGGTATCGAGTGGTAGCTCGACCTTGCGAGGAGAACTAGGTGCTATCATTCTCTAGTATCGTCTGCGTGGCCCCTTTGCGGCTCTTAGGGCTCGGGAGAGAGAAGAGTACCCCTAGCATTGGTTGGGAGGTACTGGTGAGGTCTCATCGGTCGCCAAGAGGGATCTGGATGGATCGAACGGGCGAGAGGACATATTCAACTCATCGTCGTCGGTAAAGGTACGCCTGTTAAAGTTGTTACTTGTAATAAAATTTAATTTACACTTGTTTATTTTATTGTATTCGGATGACGATTTCATTGCCATGAGATTTCCTCGCACATGTATTTATACAGTGATTGTAACAGATTATTTTTCATAAAATCATAATTTGTAATGGTAATCTGACAGAAGAAAAAGAAAACTATTTTTACATACATAGCCACATTGGAAGAACTGTTGTGTAGGATAGAAATGGTTTTCTTTCGAATTTTGGGTAAGAATGTAGGTCTCCTTAGGGTTTCCTTGAGAATTTTGTTATCATTGTAATCTCCTTGTCGCTTGATTCATCCTGTAAGAAACCTTGCTATCCACAGTATCTTTTATTTCTGAGTTACTGTCTAATTGTGTGTGGCCAGAATGAGCCCCGAACTCAAAACCTTGTCTGCGCTCTTGTATCTCCTACCTGCGTTTTCTTTATTCCTTGATTGCATTTTTTTTATTATTTTGTTTCTCCATGAAGAAGATCTGGATGCAGATCTATGTTTTTATCTTATGTTCCTTTATCCTTTAAGTTATTAGTCCTTGCCTGAGCAGTCAGCCAAGAGCCGAATCCACTGTCTTTCACTTCGGTGTTAAAGATTTAGATTCAAATGCCCTGCTTTCTTGTGCATGGATAATAAGTGTAGGATCATTCCTCTGCCCAGCGTTTATTTGCAGCGAGTTTCTCTATGTTTGGGGAAGCCAAGGGCTCTACACCCCTCTCTTTACCCAGCTAACCTTTCCTTTTTCTTGTTTTTATGGCAAGGATTTTAATTTTTGTTGACGGTTTTTATAACAGCGCCATGTAATGGCAGAGTAAATTTATGGTTTGAACAGCCCCAGGTGGAATACATCTGTGCCTTATGATGGCAGTGATTGAACGGACAGTTGTTTAAATCTGGCTAAGACTGCGTGGCAGCATTTTATTTGACAGCGATTTTTCTTTTATTCATCACTACACAGAGATTTTATGGCTATCTGAATTCTAATAAATAAATTTTAATGGTAGCATACGACTCACCAGCCCCACTCATCCATGCCCCAAATCATGCCTAGAGCTACCCCTATTATGCTATCAGCACTACGTTCACATTATTCCATCTGTCTCTCACGGGCCTATAAAAGCTTTATTCGCTTAAGATAGAGGTTTAGTCGAATTGACAAGCAAATCAACAGCGATTCCCCCATTCGCAGGTGTCCGGGTAGCTCACGTTCCTTTAGCTTCAAATATATTTAACTTCATCTCTAAATCATTTATCGCTTTATGTTTTATCTGCTTATTCTCTTGTTGTTTCCAGTTTTCACCCTCGAACAATGTTTTTCCCCAATCATGGAAGTTCTCTGCGCTTTTACAACCAACAGTTTGCCTCGGATAATAACCATTTATAACCAAATTATTTAACCACCTATATTTGTGATAATAATATACTTACAGCGGTCTTTTGAATGCCTTTGTAGCTATGTTTTACCTAAAACCATCCTTCTGACTTGTAACTGATCCATGGAAACTTAGAATTGTTGATAGTATGATGTCCTTCATTCATTCCTGTACAACTGTTGCCTTCTAAGTTCTAACGGATTTTAATGCTATTTAAATTATTAAAATAAAACTACACAGAGAATTAGTTACTGTATGTAACTGTAGCGCGACATCAACACAGTGAAATTCTATTCTCTCACACAGATAATTGTTACTTCTGTAAATTCGGACTATTTTTGGATTGGCAGTTGGATTATGTCCGGAGGTCTATTAAGGAGGTTAAACATAACAAATCATTTATCACAAAATTATGGCATCAACAACTTGTCAACGACCTTCGATGTCAATTTTTATAATCTGGTCTATTTCTTAATTTTAAATGTTGACGAAAACTAGCCAAGTCTACTCAACCTTTTTATATTTTCTGTTTGTTACAGTAAGTTGACAGTTTGGCGAGTGGGAACACTGAACTGTAATGATTGAATTAGTCATGAAAAGAAACAATGAGATTTTATGTATGATAATTTATTATGTACATTGAGAAGATGGTTTTTGCGGTTTTTGTGATGATTGGAACATATACATTATATATTCCAATCTTTACAATACTATATAATGTTTAATATTTGTCACATGACCATTCTATATATAACTATTAGTTCAAGGAAACCTAACCTTTAAAAGACTTTTGAATACAGTGTCCAAATTCCAAATTCGATATCCGTAGATCCGAAATAACTCTTTCTAAATAATTTAATTTAGAGATGTTGCTCAACATGAATTGATCTAACTCCATCAGAGATATTAATTACACTAGGCAGAAGCTTAGGTTTGAGACTATGTAACTTCCACAAGGTTTGGACTACATAAGACATCCACAGTTTTCAACTTTAGTTGTTGAACATCTAATGTATGCAATTGTGTTGTGGCTCACCTCTAGAACTTTCTCTCAACACCATTTTTGCTAACATTTACAGTAGATATAGCTATATTCTACATCCAATTAACCCTACTAACTTCCAATCTTTCAGTTGCAAACTCACCACATAACTCCGTTACTTATTATGCACGCACAGTTTCATCGTATCTTCGGACTTGTTTGATATTTCTATCGAAAACAAAGATGTGCAACAATCCCTGCGGGCCACTGTAAGTGTCAAATTTCAATCCAACAAAAACCTTGAGGCAAGAAGATAATGGTTGATGGAAAAACGCCAAGTTGAAAAGAATAGTGTAAACCATTCGAATGAGTTACATAAAATCTTTTTTGATTTCAGTAGAGTTCCCAATTATTTGTGTGGACGACACAGATGCTCAACATCTCTCTAAGATGTTGCACATCCCTGATATCTACATAAATAACTTGCAACCCAAAAGCTTTTAACAATCGGAAGAGATTTTAACAACCCATTTAAAAATTATTATATAAATTTATTTTTTAAAACCATGACAAATATGTGCTTAGGTGATTGTATTTAGACATAGTTATACAAGTAGTTTATCTCACCTTTTTCTCTTCAACAGAAAAAAATGGTGATTATCTTTCTATTGTTATTGATTTATTTTTAAGAATAAAATTTCAAAATGGTTTTAATCCACACCATGATTTCAGATCTTAAATGCATTAGGGTATTTTTTTTAAAGGTTCATGTTATGTTACATTTCATTAGATCTTCAAGTAGTGATTCAATAAAGTAATGATTCCATGAATAGCTCTTGGAGTGTTTCCAAGAATTTATATAAGATGTTTTAAATGAAACGACATTATTTAGGTGTTATTCAATTCCATATTACGTTGCTTTCAATGAACAAGTTATTTGGTATATTAGGATCTTTGACAGTACAAGTTGGTACTTGGACACATTAGTAATGTTTGCTAAAGGTTTAGATTTGATTGCGCTTGGGATTCTTGTGCGCTCGTCGCACCGTGGAGACATGATTCCTTTTGTTTGGATCATTGTGTGTGTTGATCGATAGCGCACATGAAACCTGGCTTAGGGTCTTGTGCCTCCCGATGTGGACGTTGTCATAATTTGGGTTGTACTTGTAATTACAATGTTTATTGTGTTTGTCTCTCGCTCGCTGGGAAGGTTCTAGTTATTGGTCGTCAAGTTGCGTTGACTAATTGTTGTCGTTGTTGCTTTCCTGCGTTAAAAAAAAAAATTTCACTTGCTTTGCGTTGCATGTAGTCGTAATTGGGGGCATTACACTATGGAAGGTTCAAATTTGAAAATGGAAATAGACACCCTTGGGAGGCCAGTCAAGGTAATTCCATGATACACCCCATCTATTATTTTCCTAAATTTGTCAGTTATGTGTCACCAAATACAACAAAAGTTTAGGTTCATTATTTGCTCAATTACTAAGAAGCCAATTTTCTCTCTGCTACAACAATCTAGAATGTTTTTTTGCATCTCATGTCCTATGTTTCCTTAGATATACATTTCTAGGAAAAAAAATGGTCTCACATGTCCCATGAGTGGAGAAATGGATTGTTTTCTCACTTTATTGCCAACCAGCGAAATTTTCCAACTACCAAATCTCTTTAGTCTTATACTATTTTTAATAATCTAGGTAAGGATTTAATAATGATGGTATCTATGTTGTTGGGAAAGGATCCTTATCCTATACACATACCTTATCCATCATGGATATGGCATCCCCCACAAAAGGTCATACTATTTTTCTCAATTATCTTAAGTTTTTTTCCCATGTCTGCTTGTTTTTTACACTTAAAATTTGGATAGACAAGGGGATTATGGAAAGGAAAAGATGGTAATCAAATGTTTATGTATGGTTAGTGTGGGAGACATGAAAGAGTGTAAAAAAATTATAGTGATCAGGTGGCATTTGGGGTTATTTGGGGGATTTATGATGAGTGTAAAGGGAAGCAGTTTTTAGTCCTCAAAAGAAATATGGGGATGGTACTTGTATGAAAAGTATACATTTTTTAACATTTTTGGATTTGAGGAGAGGCTTTACAAATTGTCATTGTTTACAGTTCCACACTTATCTTCCCTTGAGTTTATGACACAATTGGTGGTAGTGGATGAGGCATGTTTCATTGGGAAGAAGCAAATGACCTATTTTCCCATTTAATCGGTTTCATTTACAAACTAATGTTTTGTGACTAGGTCTAGGTATGTATAAGCCAACTCAATTTTGGAGTCCTACAAGCATGAGAAGGAGGATCCTTGGAGGTATGACTCTCAACATATTCTTTATAAAACCAAGGCTTACATGGCCCATGTGAAGGATAACTATAATCATGAGGAGATGTTAGACATGTATAGGCTAGCAAATAAAGATTCATATTCTAGAGCCCAAATTGTGTTTAAGAAGAATGAGGAGACTCCGAAAATTTTCATCCAATGACTTTATGAAAAAAGATTTGTGAGTTAGGTAGAGGATCATCATCAAAATCACTTGGCAACTTCAAGGTTCTAGAAGTTGATGACAGGTGGCAGAACATTTAGTGGAAAATCACTCGACAATAAAAGGATTCTCTCCTTATTCCTCTAAATTATGAACAGGTGAACAACATATTAAATAAAGATATCGAGTCAACTCCAAATCCAAATTTTCAGGCTCCAAATCTGATTATGGAAATTAGCAGTTGAAAGACTTAGTCTAATTCAACTTCTTCAGATCATTTAACAAATTTAAAGGAATATAACAAAGGCACATGTGTCAAGACACCAAGTTAAATTTCACAAGCTTCATCAATTATGTCATGTCCGTTTTTTTTTTCTCTCATCTAAGTAATTTTTTGCTCCATAAATAATAATAGTAAAAAATCTCATCTAGAACCTTCTTATTTCCACCGAAATCATGGGCCTAATTGTCATGATGTTGGTTTTGAATGACATAGGTGATGAATATAAATAGCACGACCATGACGATGGGTTTGTTGGGAGTTCCATGCATGGCATTGATATAAGAAAGTTCAAATGAAATGAGGACGAGATCCGATATATAGAGTTGGTGTGTGAGTCATATTTGAGTTTGGAAACCCTCCCATATTGTTAAGGCATGAAAATAGTCTATCCATGTCAAATTCCAGTGCATACAGAAACAATTTGAAAAAACTTCAACGTTGGCCCCATTCACAGGTCATTGTTACCCATGTCTAGCCCTAGTACAATGTATTTTAGTTGTTTCTTTTAAAATTCATTCGAGATGCATGGCCCCGCATCTAGTACTGCAAGGGCATGGAATAACATCAATAAAAAAGTATTTGATAAATTGCACAAGCTTCATCAGTTATGTTTTGTCTTTTGTTTTGCTCTCATCTAAGTAATGTTTTTCTCCATAAAGAATATTATAAGTATGAAATCATTATTTAAATATGAAATCTCATCTAGCACCTTCTTCTTGCCACCAAACTCATTGGCCTAATTGGCATGATGTTGGTTTTGAATGGCATAGGTGATGAATATAAAGAGCATGACCATGACAATGGGTATGTTGGGAGTTCCATGCATGACATTGATCCGAGAAATTCATTATGAAAGAGCCATATGAGAGAGTCATTAGGAAAAAGTGGTTGATAAAAGTGCCATATGTTTCCAACAATAGAGGGCAACTCATATTAGTGTGATAATGAAGAATCATGTTCTAGTTGTCTAAGTTAGTAATGAAGTAGTCATTAGGTATGTTTACTTATAGTTAGGTGTAAATACTCATAAGTGGTTCCACTGTATTCATTCTTTATAGAAAGAGGGCAGGTCAAGAGGATAAAGATACAACTAAAAGAAAAAAGACTCAATTGAGATAGATTTCAATGACATAAGGATACCACCAAATAAATAGAACCAATATTTATGAAAACAAGTGTTAATGAAATTATTAAATTACTATATAACTAATATGTAGCTAAAAATGAGCATAACATAATTTCAAATAGTTAGAAAACTAAAAAACAAATGCATGACATGATTATGCAATGATGATATCATCAATGTGAAAAATAAATTTACGATCACCCTATTTATGTAACATGTTGGACCACATATTTATAAGTTGTCATGTGAGAGTTGAGTTAGTTTTGATCATAAACATGTTATTGATGCTTGACACCTTTAAATTCTACGCCATTTGCAAAAAATATGTATAATGTATAAAATTATTGAAATATACAAGAAACAATGTCACAAATAGTTTGATCTATGCCAATAGGCTTCCAATATCTAGGTGAGTTCTAAAAGTGAATATTAATCAACAAGCCTTCACTAAGGAATTGCATATTCCATCAAAATATAACTTAAATTAATTATTCTATAGGGTTGTTGTTTGATTGTTGAATTGTTTGTGTGAGTCATGTTTGAGTCAAGAAACCCTCCCATGTTGTCAATGCATGTGTCTAGTCTAACCATGTCAAATTTTAGTGCATACAAGCACAAATTGAAAAAAATTCAACGTTAGCCCCATTCACATGTCACTTATGCATTTGTTTCAAGCACATGAGCAGGCACGCCTTATTTTTGGGTTATGATCAAATAACCAAATATTTGATGAAATATTATTTGATCATGTATATTCGTAGAGAATTTGGGAATATTCGTATCGAAATTTGATGTCAGATTTATGTATTAATTCATCTAGTCCTTCACATTAATTATTCCATAGGCTTGTTGTTTGATTGTCAAATTGTTTGTGTGAGTAATGTTTGAGTCTGGAAACCCTCCCATACCATAATTACATGCATCTAGTCTAACCATGTCAAATTTCAGTCCATACAAGCACAAATTGAAAAAAAATCAATGTTGGCCCCATTCACTTGTCACTTATAAGCAGGGTCAAGTAAATGAGTAGGCACGCCTTATTTTTGGGTTTTGATAGAATAACCAAAGAATATTTGATTGTCGAATTGTTTTTTTGAGTCACGTTTGAGTCTGGAAACCCTCTCATACCGTCAATGCATGTGTGTTGTCCTAGCATGTCAAATTTCAGTCCATACAAGCACAAATTGAAAAAATTTCAAGATTGGCCCCATTCACATTAATTATTCTATAGGCTTGTTGTTTTATTTTCGAATTGTTTGTGTGATTCATGTTTGATTTTGGAAACCCTCCCATACCATCAATGCATGCATATAGTCTAACCATGTCAAATTTCATTCCACACAAGCACAAATTGAAAAAAATTCAACATTGGCCCCATTCACATGTCATTTATATGCACTAGTTTCAAGTACATGAGAAATCGTACCTTATTTTGAGTTATTAAATATTATATAATAATGAACTAGGTGAAATACTCATAGTTGTGCATTAACCTTACCGAGATTCTCTTTGTTTCAAGAATTGTTTAATATTCTCTATTGGACGGGGCCAACCACGTGAAGGTGGAAGCTCATCTGCCCCCCCGCACCCCCCTGCTCACATCACTCTCAATTCCCCAAAACCCGACAAAATATTTGTACTAGAAAATAAATGAATATGTTTTTTGTCATAATTAAGAAACGTCTCCTACAACATATACCGACATACTAGAAAATGGCATAATTAATCTTGAACACTAATTTATACAATATACCAAGTTAAATCACTCGCAAGTTAAATCACTCGAGTGACAAGTTAAATCACTCGCAAGTTGTGGTTCCGCAATCATCCTTGATCGTTAATTTGCTTCGAGAGTCTTCACGGCCATTGGATCACTTTAAGTGGAAGGATAGGATAAGCGGGGGAAAACGATTGAAGATTTGATTATCCAAATACCCATCATCCACTGGATCACTTTTGAGTGGAAGGACAGGATAAGCTGAAAAATATGAGATCTCAATTACCCGAATACCCGTCAGTTGTCGATATAATATATTGATCAAACGAACATCATTCATTTTGGGTTAAAAGATGTGAGGAGGTTAAGCTTTGGGAATCTTACTTTGGAATAATTGTGAAGTCGAGAGATTGAAATACCTAAAGTCCTGAAAGCCAAAAATCCAAAGTAACTTTCAGCCGTCGATCTGAGATGCCCTTCGAATACTATTATAACTGTTAGATCAAGGATATGGATATGTGTCACATCGGTAGATCGGGTAGGTGTAAATCACGAATCTGAGTGACACGTGGCTTCCACTCGGCCCATGCCATGTCAACAAGTGACGTCTGTAAGTTACGTCACTCCAAGAGATTTACTTCATGAGTTTTACCACCAACAAATGACCTATGTCCCAAAGTCCCGAATGTTGAAGTCTCGAAGTGGACATGGGTCGTCTGATCTGAAGATCACTTCAGGTGCATTCTCAACCGTTCATCATATTACAGTAGAAGGATAGCGTAAGTAGAATAGCCAAAGTCCCGAAGTAAATGGTGGCCATCCATATCAATGCTTGATTAAGTCCTAACCGATGGATTAAGCAGTGAAAGGATAAGTGTAAGGATCGAATCTAACCATTGATTTGGTTCCGCGAAATAAAAGTGAACCATCTGATCTATTCAAATAAATCTTATTTGGAAGATTTGACATGTTGAAAGTCCCGAAGTCCCGAAGGGTGAAGTCTCGAAGTCCCAAAGGGAAAAGTCTCGAAGTATCGATTGTCATCCATCTCATCAGGAGATTAAATCATGATCGTTGATTCTGATAAGCGCTCAAGCGCTCGTTTGGTCTAACGTCTAGTCACCGCCATTGGTCATATGGAATAAGAGATTTAAAAGGTAGAATATAATACGTCGCTAAAGTTGATAAGCCCATGGTTTTGTGTTTTCAGTCACATGTAATGGTTTGAAGGAAGGGCCTCTGCAGAACTCGGTTTCTATGATAATAGCATAGATTCAGGATCGAGTTAAAAGGATGAAATTGATCCATATCTATGATCAATTTATGAAAATCCTTCACATTAAAAATAATAAACGGTGATTATGGTTAAGTTAAACCAAGAGGTGCGATGGTTCAAACAAAGGGACACAGTGTATCACTCTCACACAATTTTGAATATTATATAAATGAGGAAGAGTGTTGAGAAGAAAGAGTCTCTGCAATCTGAATTAGAAGATATATAAATCACAGAAGTAGAGAGATGCAGTAAAGACTTGATACAAAAGTTTCTCTAGATTTAGAAAATAAGGGTGGTTGGGTGGTGCAAGGGCAGGTTGGTGCTTGCAGAGGGAGTTGGTGCTTCCTTTTCAGTTGTAGCTGACTAAACAGGGGGTCGTAGCCTCCTACCAGTTGGTGTTGGTGAAAAAATGGTGTGGGTGCATCTTGATCAGTTGGTGCTGATCAAAAAAGGAAGAATATATTCCTTCTATGTAACATGTAAAACAAAATTTTGCAATTAATAGAAAAGAGTTTGTGGTTTTCCCATTTGGGTTCCACGATAAATATTGTGTTAAAATTATGTTTGCATTAACAAAATAAAAATTGATATAATAATTGTGTCACTGATTCACCCCCCCCCCTCTCAGTGACAGGATCTGATCCTTCAATTGGTATCAGAGAGGGTCTCTTCACAAAAAGGTTTAAATCACTTGAAGAGGAATATACATTAGAATGGATCAGCAATTGAAGATGTCATCAAAAATCCCCATATTTAATGGTGAAGACTATGTCTTCTGGAGTGTTAGAATGAAAATATATCTGATGTCCATTGTATTGGAAGTATGGACATTAGTGGAAAAGGGATATGATGTTCCAAAAGCCACTCCCATAGAAGTATAAGACAAGAAAAAAATTTGGGAACATGCAAAGGCTTTAAACACACTACAATCTGGACTGAGTAATAAAATCCTTACTAAGGTACTAAACTGTAATAATGCAAAACATCTCTGGGATAAATTGGAAACCATATATGTAGGAGATTCCAAAGTAAATAGGGCCAAACTCCAGACTCTCATAGTACAATATGAAGGTCTGAAAATGAAGGATGAAGAAAATATCTCAGAATACTTCGAAAGAGTTGATAATATTGTTAATGCAATCAAATGATTGGGATTAGAAGTGTCATACAATGAGCTAGTTGAAAAAGTACTAAGAAAACTACCTATTCTATACAATCCTAAAGTGTCCGCTCTTGAAGATCGGGAAAATCTAGATAAACTTACCATGGATGAATTGTATGGAATCCTCGCAACCTATGAGTTAAGATTAGGTCATGAGAACCTCCCAAAAGGAGAGGCAGCCTTCAAAGTGCTCAAGAAAACAAAAAGTCAGAAGAAAAAACCTCAATCTAGCCATCATGAAGAATCTGATGTGGAAGAAGCCAATTTTATTAGAAAGCTTCAGAAAGGAGCAGGGAAGTACAAAGGCAAGCTCCCTTTCAAATGATTTAGTTGTGGCAAGGTTGGCCACTTTGTAGCCAAGTGTCCCTATCCCAAGGAGGACCCTAAGGATGAAGAAAACAAAACTAAACAATAAAAGAAGAAGGAAATACCCAACTACAAGAAAATATTTTACAAAGGAAAAAAGAATTTCTACTCAAAAGAAGAAAACAACATTTCATCAAAGTCCAGTGACAAAGATGAATCTGATGATGATGAAGTCTTTTTTCTAGTTATTGAAGAGACTAATGAGATAGAATAAATTAAACATGAGAAAGAGTCAGAAGATGAAGCAGAATTTAATATGGAAGAAGAACTTTTTAGTGCCTTGCATGAATTAAGAAAATACAAAACTAGATATAGACAACTGAAAAGTTTTGTAGTTGAACAAAAGGAAAAACATGAACAGAAAGAAAAGGAGATGGAAAAACTCATGAGCAACCTGAAAAACCAAATCCTAGAAGTAAATAGGATCGAAGAAAATCTGGAAAAGTCTCTTAAAGAAAAACAAATAACCTGTGAAAGAATGGAGGAAGAAATAGTTCACTTGAGAAAATAACTTGATGCAAAACTCATTCAAACAAAATATGAAAATAGCTCTAAAATATTAGATAAGATTATTACCATACAAAGGGATTCAAGTAATAAAAATGGAATAGGCTATTCTCAAGAAGAAATCCAAGTTAATTCAAAAGCTTATGCAGATGCTCTCCTCAGTACATTCAAAAATAAAAATGAAGAGAAGAGAAGAAATTATCAGAACTCCAGAGGACCACCTCCACCCATCAATAAGGATTATAAGACAATACCAAAGAAGCTCTATCAAAAAAGGTATCCTCACATTTTCTTTGGTTACTACTTTGCATGCTCTAACTTCGGACACAAAGCTATGAATTGTAGAGAATATAGAAATAAAAATTTGAGGGTTAAGAACTATAACCGTAAATACAACCAAGCAGTAAATCAAGTCAAAAGAAGAAACCATAACTCCTTTACACCTCTACAATAAGGGGACCTAGAATGCTTCATATGTCATAACTATGGACATAAGGCCAGTAATTGCAGATTAATGGAAATCTCAAAACAACCAAGATTCATTAGAGAGAAAAATAAGCTTTGGAAAGAAAAAGCATCAAAGAAGGAATGTCTTATTGCCTTAAAAGCCCAAGATAAAAAAGATCTCTGGCATGTTGACACTGGGTGCTCAAAACATATGATAGGAAACAAGGACAAGTTTTTGAACTTAAAGAAACAAAAAGGTAAAGTTACATTTGGTGACAATGCTTCAGGTAACATACTTGGGAAAGGCACTGTGAGTTTGGGAAAAGACAAAGCCAAGAATGTGTTGCTTGTTGAAAAAATGAAACCTAGCCTATTAAGTGTCAGCCAAACCTGTGATCAGGGGCACTTTTGCATCTTTGATTCCCAGAAATGTGATATTAGGATAGAAGACACAGGAAAAATGGTTGGTACTGCTCCTAGAACTCTTGAAAATGTGTATATTCTAGATGCAAAATTGAATGAGGAATGTCATATGAATCTAGTAGATGAAAGTTGGCTATGGTATAGAAGGTTGGGGCATATTAACTTTGACAATCTAGTAAAATTCAGCAATCTTGGTGCAGTAATAAACTTGCCAAAGATAATAAAGCCATCAAATACTATGTGTAGACATTGTTAACTAGGAAAGAAAACTAGAATAAGTTTCAAAGCAAAAGAATACTCAACCTCAAAACCTTTAGATCTTGTTCACACTGACCTTTGTGGACCTACAAGGACCAATATTTTGCAAGGAGATTCCTACTTTATGTTGTTCATTGATGATTTTACTAGAATGGGTTTGATATGTTTTCTCAAAGAAAAATCAGAAGCACTTAACAAATTCAAAGCCTTTAAAACCCTTGTTGAAAATGAAAAGGAGACAAAAATCAAATGCCTTGGATCAGACAATGGTGGTGAATTCACTTCAAAAGAGTTTGATCTCTTCTGTGAAACCCATGGAATAAAAAGACAATTCTCTACTGCCAAAACACCTCAGTAAAATGGGATTGTTGAGAGAAGGAATAGAACAGTTCAGGAGGTTGCAAGGACTATGCTTAACGATGAAAAATTGTCCAATGGATATTGGAGGGAAGTTGTAAGCACTACATTATACATATTGAACAAAGGTCATCTCAGGATTAATAGCAATAAGACTCCTTATGAACTATGGTTTGGAAGAGCTTCATCAGTAAAATACTTCAAAGTCTTTGAAAGTAAGTGCTACATCAAAAGGCTTGATGAGAATCTCAGAAAATTTGATGCCAGATCTGATGAAGGTATTTTTATTGGATATGCTTCTAACAAGAAAGCATATAGATGCTACAATATTAGATTACAGAAGATTGTTGAGAGTGTAGATGTCAAGGTGGATGATCTAAAAATGATAAGGATCAAAAATCAAGAAACTATACTTGATAGTGAAGATGAAGATGATCATGAGTCAGTTGGTACACAAGCAGAAGAAGTAGAAGAGATTAAAGAATAAAGGGAAGAGGATGATATGGATACTAGTGAAGATGAAGATGATATTCAAGAAGAAGAGATAAGGGAATAATATCCAAGAAGAGACACAAAAACACCCTCAAGAATAACTCAAAAGAATCATCCTGAATAATTGATTATTGGAAATAAGATTGATGGAGTGCACACAAGAATACAATTGTTGTATCAAACAGAAATATCACTTTTGTCACAAATTGAGCCCATATCAATCAAAGAGACATGTAAAGATGATAATATGGTCAATGCTATGAATGAAGAATTGGACCAAATTGAAAAAAATCAAACTTGGGAACTAGTTCCAAGACCAAAAAATAAAAATGTCATTGGAACCAAATGGGTGTATAAAAATAAAATGAATGAGAATGGGCAAGTAATCAAGAACAAAGTCAGATTAGTATGTAAAGGGTATGCTTAGGTTGAAGGAGTAGACTATGAAGAAACCTTTGCACCTGTGGCTAGATTAGAGGCAATTAGGATGTTCTTAGCTTTCTCCAGCTACAAAAAATTTAAAGTGTACCAAATGGATGTCAAGTCAGCATTTCTCAATGGAAACTTAGAAGAGGAAGTCTATATTGAGCAACCAGAAGGATTCAAATTAAATAACAAAGGAGACTATGTCTGTAAATTAAAAAAAGCACTATATGGGTTAAAACAAGCACCCAGAGCATGGTATGCAAGGCTAGAGTCTTATCTACAAAAACAAGGCCTCAAAAGAGGATCAACAGACAACAATCTTTATTGTAAAATTGTTGGTAATAACATGATTATTGTGGAAGTATATGTTGATGATATCATATTTGGCAGTAATGATGAAAAAATGAGTAAGGACTTTGCTAGGAGGATGCAGAAAGAATTTGAAATGTCTTTGCTTGGTGAACTGAATTTCTTTCTTGGACTACAAATAATACAGTCCAAAAGAGGATTCTTTATACATCAGTCTAAGTATGTTAAATATATGCTTAAGAGATTCTAGTTAGAGGATTGCAAACCTATTAGTACACCTATGACATTTGGATGCAAACTAAGCAAAGAAGATGAGTCCAAAGTTGTAGATCCAAAACATTACAGATCAATGATTGGGAGTTTACTCTATGTAACAGCTTCCAGATTTGATTTCAAGCAAGCAGTTTGGATGGTGGCTAGATTCCAAGCAGCACCAAAGGAGAGCCATGTTCAAGCTGTAAAAAGAATCTCCAGGTATTTGAAAGGAACCATAGATCTTGGTTTGTGGTACCCTAGCAAGGATTCATTCACTTTAAAATCCTATTCATATGCAGATTGGGCAGGTAGTGTAGATGACAGGAAAAGTACAAGTGGAGGATCATTATTTTTGGGAGAATCATTGGTAGCTTGGATAAGCAAGAAACAGTCCTCAATTTCATTGTCTAGAATTGAAGCTGAGTATATTGTAGCAGCAAAATTTTGCACACAAGTGGATTGGATGAAACAAACCTTACAAGACATCAAAATAGTATTTGAAGAACCTACTACTATCCACTATGATAATACAAGCGCGATAAGACTCTCTAAGAACATTGTTCAACACTCCAAATCAAAACACATTTCAATAAAATATCACTATCTAAGAGATCAGGCTGAAAATAAGAACATTAAATTGGAATATGTTCCAACACAAGAACAGGTGGAAGATATTTTCACAAAACCCTTAAGAAGATATGTATTTGAATATCTCAGGAAAAAATTGGGAGTAATCCTTCTTCCAACCTAAATCTCTCAAAAATAAAATAAAATAATAAATAATAAAAAAAATGCATCAACTGGCACCAAATCAGGGGGAGACAACAATCAAAGTCAGGAGGAGTCATTCAATATGACAAGAAAAGTATGATTGCAGGAGGATTTACCCAATTTCATATTCTGGTTAGAAGTATACAGACAAAAGGATCTTTACCATAAGGAAAGAAACCCTTTGCCATTGATGTCAAAGGGGGAGAGTAACTTCTGAGGAGAGAAGCATCATCACAGGGGGAGAATGTGTATGAATTTAGTGTGTTTCCATCAATGACAAAGGGGGAGATTGTTGGACATAGTGTGATTGATGTATTGTCATTGATGTCAATATTCGATGTCATTGATGTGATGATAAGTTGGTATGACGGATTGTCAATGATATCAACAGTATTCTGTTAGCATATAATGGTTGATGTCAAACAGTTGGACGATATGCAGAGATTAAATCTCAGGAGAGTTAGTGAATGAAAATCAAAGTTATAGTAGGACGGTATGCAAAGATTAAAATATCAAGAGGGTTAGTGAATGAAAATCAAAGCTCATAAGAGATGGCGCGATGAAATCGTGACCATCGAATGCGCAATCGCCAAATCAATGACAGGGATAGATTGCGGAGAGTAAAAGGAGAATTAAACATCGTGCTATTTCCAATCCCGCAATTAGTCAGGACCATCAGATATTATAGCTTCAAATATCGACGATTCTAGTTGACTCAACAACAAACGCACAACTTCAAATTGCTGAACTCGAGTCATGAGTTAAATCACTCGCAATTTTTGGTTCTGCAATCACCCTTGATCGTTAATCTGCTTCGATAGTCTTCATGACCATTAGATCAATTTAAGTGGAAGGATAGGATAAGCAAAGAAAAATGATTGAATATTCGATTATCCGAATACCCGTCATCCGTTGGATCACTTTTGAGTGGAAGGACAGGATAAGTTGAAAAATCTGAAATCTCGATTACCCGAATACCCGTCAGTCGTCAATCTAATATCTTGATCAAACGAACATCATTCATTCCGGGTTAAAATATGTGAGGAGGTTATGCTTCAGGAATATTACTTAGGAATAATTTTGAAGTCGAGAGATCGAAATACCTGAAGTCTCGAAAGCCGAAAATCTGAAGTAAATTTCAGTGATCGATTTGAGATACCCTTCGGATATTATTCTGACTGTTAGATCAAGGAGATGAATATGTGTCACATCGGGAGATCTACATCAGCAGACCAGGTCAGTGAGAAAATTTGATAGACCATGTCAGCAAGGACACGTGGCACAGTGAGATAATGACAAGTGTCAAGATGAAATCGGCAGATCGGGTACGTGTAAATCACGAATCTGAGTGACACGTGGCTGCCACTCAGCCCATGCCATGTGAACAAGTGACGTATGTAAGTTACGTCACTCCGAGAGATTTACTTTGTGATTTTTAACACCAACAAATGACCTAAGTCTCGAAGTCCTGAATGTCGAAGTCCTGAAGTGGACATGGGTCGTCCAATCTGAAGATCACTTCGGGTGCATTCTCAATCGTTGATCATATTACAGTAGAAGGATAGCATAAGTAGAATAGTTGAAGTCCCAAATTAAATGGTGGCCATCCATCTCAATTCTTGATTAATTCCTAGCCAACGGATTAAGCAGTGAAAGGATAAGTGTAAGGATCGAATCTGACCATTGATCTGGTTCCGCGAAATAAAAGTGAACCGTATGATCTGTTCGATGAAATCTTATTTGGAAGATTTTACAGGTTGAAATTCATGAAGTCTTGAAGGGAAAAGTCCTAACTGTCGTCCATCTCATCATGAGATTAAATTGTGATTGTTGATTCTGATAAGCACTCAAGCTCTCGTTTGGCCTATCGTCTGGTCACCACCATTGGTCATATGGAATAAGAGATTTAAAAGGCAGAATACAATACGTCGCTAAAGTTTATAAGCTCGTGGTTTTGTGTTTTTGGTCACATGTAATGGTTTGAAGGAAGTGCCTCTATAAAACTCGGTTTCTACGATAATAGCAGAGATTCGAGATCGAGTAAAACGGATGAAATTGATGCATATATATGATCAATTTATGAAAATCCTTCACAGTAAAAATAATAAACAGTGATTATGGTTAAGTTAAACCAAGAGGTGTGATGGTTCAAACAAAGGGACACAATGTATCACTCTCACACCGTTTTGAATGTTATATAAACGAGGAAGAGTGTTGAGAAGAAAGACTCTCTATAGTCTGAATCAGAAGATATATAAATCACAGAAGCAGAGAGATGCAGTAAAGACTTGATACAAAAGTTTCTCCAAATTCAGAAAATAAGGTGCTTACAGAGGGAGTTGGTGCTTCCTTTTCAATTGTAGCTGACTAAACAGGGGGTCGTAGCCTCCTACCAGTTGGTGCTGGTGAACAAAGGGTGTGGGTGCATCCTGATCAGTTGGTGCTGATCAAAAAAGGAAGAATATATTCCTTCTATGTAACATGTGAAACAAAATTTTGCAGTTAATAGAAAAGAGTTTGTGGTTTTCCCATTTGGGTTCCACGATAAATATTGTGTTAAAATTATGTTTTCATTAACAAAAGAAAAATAGATATAATAATTGTGTCATTGATTCACCCCCCCCCCTCTCAGGGACAGGATCTGATCCTTCAACATGATCATCTAACTCATTTTGATCATCTACATCATATTCTTATTCAATACCCTATTTATCTTCCTCTACATTATACTTTATCGGCCTTCCTCTTGGATCATGTCTAATAGAAAATGAACGACTCCCTCAACCTGGAACCTCTGAGTAAAATACTTGTTCACATTGACTTGGAAGAACATAGGGCTTTGTTCTTTGCTCAAGAGACTTTGTATTGACTATGGTAAATCAATTAGCATGTTGGATCATGTCTAATAGAAAATGACCAACCCCCTCTACCTGGAACCTCTGAGTAAAATACTTGTTCACATTGACTTGGAAGAACATAGGGCTTTGTTCTTGGCTCAAGCGACCTTGTATTGACCATGGTAAATCCATTATCATGTTCAATAACAGTTATATCAGGATTACATTGATTGAATCATAGCCTATACCATTTGAAAACAAATAGAACTAATTTGAAGGATTTAAAGTCACACTCAATAATATCTTCCAAACACCCATAGTATTGATTTTCTAATAGTTATGGATGTATGTCACTTCTAGAGGAAACATTCATCACCTCAAAGACTGCAGTTATCCCAGAATCATATGTTTTCTTTGTTTCATCCAAATTTTTGATGAGAAATTTACGACCGTTGCACCACATAGCCTTATGGTGTTTTACCTACAATATGCCAAACACGTAAAAATGACATCATCAATTGATAATTAATTAAATATTTTATGTTTGGAAAGTATTCAAAGAAAAAAACAAATTGTACATCAATATAATTGAAAATAATTCAATGGTTTATTAATATGCTTTCTTGTTTATCTTTTAAACCATATTCTAAATCAATTTCCCTTTGTGTAATATTGGTATATCCATTGTGATGTGTTTCTTTAACCAATGAAGCCACACCTTCCCATGATAATCCTTGACCAGATTGTTTACATCATTCAATCCATACCTTCATCCAACCAAGATTGTTTGTGACGTATAAATGTAGTGCATCCCACTCTCGACCAGCTGTATGAGAATAAAATTACAATATTTCACAAATGTATAATTACTTAACACGGTATACCTTTATAATTGATGCATATTGAAGATTAAAAATGAAATAACTAAGTACGATATATACATAAAAACCAACAGTCAAATGTATGATAATTAATCTACACCATCTAATAATTACCTTTCACCTTCCTCGATCTACCTTTCCCCGTCAGGTACTCCCCTTCAAATTTGTTAATGGAGTTTGGATCACCAATGTGTTGATCTAAATCCATCTTAATAAATGCTAAATCTGGAATATATTCAGTAATATACACCATGGTCTAGTATACCATATATCCATCCACCATGGAACCCTCAGGACATGCTCTTTGTCTAAATAAAGCCTTCAAAAATTTCAAGTGCCTCTCAACCATCCACATTGACCTTGTGTGTATAGATCCACACAATTCAATCTCGTCAACTTGGTGTATGAGGTAGAGTTCTTGTGCATTGAAAAATGAAGGTAGAAACTTTTTCATTTCACACATTAGACGAGGAATTTCTCTCTTCCAATACTTTATATTTTCTTTATGGATTTCTTTAGATAACAAACATCTACAAGTGATGCAAGAAAATCATGAGATTTAACGAAAATAAACAATATAGTACATAAGTACAATTACTAAAACAAATGTCAAAATAAGTTCCACAATGAATTAAACAAACACTTTATGCATGAAAAATATCGATACTTACCTCATGTATTTTCCAAGATCATATATAACGTGTTTGACATTGTTGTCGAAGTTGTTTGGGAGAGATAGAGGTAGAGCATACTATAACGATAAAATCGTTTCATTATTTTTTCCAAAATTAGACAAAAAAGTACACCAACAAAATGTAGTATACAAATATAGAAATATATAAACCAGACTAATTACCCTAATGAATATATGCCAATCATGCGTTTTTACCCCCCCCCCCC
>ML812075.1:29130-58514 GCA_009831015.1 Picea engelmannii | reverse complement strand
AGTGATGGGGGACTGAGCGTCCACAGAATGGGCAAGGAACTAGGGGCTAAAAGGTGGGAAAAGGGATGAGTGCTAAGCCTAGGGGCTTAAGCCTGGGAAATAATATTTTAATATTATTTCCAGAAAAAGACATGTGCATTTTTTTTTATCCTAAGTTCCTGGCAAAGGAAGGAACGTGCAAAGGGGATGCACGCTGTGGTAGGCATGCATTTTCCAGGGTGACAAGTGTCATCCCTGGTGCATGCAAATAAAAACCTTGAACTGAGCCGAGAGGGGGACACTCGCCTCCATTCTTAACCGAACCTATGTGTGTGGAACGGGAAGGACCTCTGCTGGATATCCTGATTCATCTCTGAAACCGTTAGGGGTGTTTGCCTGAGGAAAACCATGTAATACCCTGTCCAGAGCTAGGAGTCTATGTCTGTTCTAGGCAACCCGGAAACGCATTCCTGAACCAGAATTCCCTGTGCTGAACTCGAGTGGAATCATCCTGTGATTGTCGAGCCGTTGTTGGAAGCATTTGTCTGTGTTTCCTGTGGATTGTTGTGACTGCACAGTACTGGACTGCGTGAGGCTTGTTGGCTTGTGAGCGACTCCTCCAGGTGAGAGAGTGCGCAGAGGGAGAAGAGAACTCCTGGAAGGAACCCTGTAGCTGCCATAGAGCCGGAGAATTCTGGTCCGGTCTGTTCCTGTAACCCAAGGTAAGGGAGATTGGCAGCCGAAGAACTGTCTAGGTGACAGAGAAGGTGCACTCTCCTGGGGTGGAACAGGCATGTGGGGAAAGAGGGCCTGTGTGCAGTGAGCGTGGGAGATTCCTGGGAGAGCTTCTTCCTGATGAATGTGTATGTGTTGTCTTCCCTGTAACCTCAGCCTAGCCTAGGATTCCTTGCCTTGGGGTGGATCTCGGTCCCAGCTCGGGGGTGACCTACTGTTGAGCTGATGAACAGTGTGGTCTAAGGCTGGGAGGTTCATGGAAGGCCTGCACTTGGTTGGTGATTTCTCCAACTGATACAAGATAAGTATTATGAATTATGTTTTAACACTTTTGGCATGACTGTGTTGTTCATGTATCATGTATTCCGCTGTGTAAATGAATTAAACATAAATGCTATGGAACATTTAATATAGCAGTACCCATATATTTTACCTTGAGGTTTAAACGTATTTAATTGTATTAAATGCATTTGCTTATAATTCCATGTAAGGAATGGTAAAATGAGAGGTTGGGAAACCTGGGTAGTGAAGGGTACACTACACTATCTCTTTTCAGAGTGTCACCTCCTCAAGGTATTAGTTTCCTCTCTAATAGTTCAGGCTTTGATGGGTCATCGTCTACCATCGATCTCTAAACAGTTGGATCTTCACCTCGGAGTGTCCTCCCTCAGAACTTCCAACTAATTTGTTTTGATCGATTCCTACATATCGGCTCGGATTGCAATTCATGAATCATTGTTGATCCTACCATGATCAACGATCGATATTACTCCTCATTTGCGTGCTCTTCTCTTTTCCATTCCGAACTAGAATAAACACTCTTAGCCTCTCACACATAGATACATTCAAATTCATGGACTCGACAGGGTTTGTACTCATAGGGTTCACACATAGAGACAACACTGAATAACAAAGATACAATAAAATACACATGATTCTATTGCATCGAGCTCTAGTACACACAAGCATGGACTCTATGGGTCAAGCCCCCCTCTCGGCCTAATTTTACATTTTGTTTGGCCTTTTCTCACTCATGCCCATAGGATACATATTTAAAGACAAATTACAAGCATCAGATCATCTCAGATCCAATGTATCCTCGATCTATACCTAAGATCACTCAAAACAAACAATATCATAACAACCCTATACTTTTACACAAAATTCAAGGAAATTGCATCCTCTTGTAGCTTCTCATTCACATCCTCCTCTTTTTTAAGGTTCAAGATTCAATTATGATTTGGGGGGGGTTCTATGCAGTTGCATCAGACTCCTGTGGTAGAAATGTTCATGATCTTCTGATCATGTGTCTCCATTGTTGCACCATCTTCAACCTATGGTCTTCTTTTTCCTCATACATCACTCCATCGTATCATTTAGCTTCTCCTCATGTTAACAGTGAGATGCAACTAAGAATTTCCTCTATAGCAAACCTCCACACCTACTACCCAATACCTCATCAATATTTCTCCTTATATTGACCTTTTGGTATCATAGGTTCTTTGTTATGGAACCTTCTAAGAACTCCTTTGCTCTTCTAGGCTTATGCACCTACCCCCTCACGCACAAGAAAAATTTCCCTGCTCTGGTACCACTTAATGAAGATTGATTCTGGGGGTCCTTCGAATTGAATGACCTGTGGGTTATGGGCCCATGAAATGGATTGAATCGCATCCATGGTAGCAATACTCCAGCAATCCCTTCAATGTACCTTGGATCACATCTCAGAGTCTTTGAATCTACCTCGCCTTATGAATTTTATAGGATATTCATTATATTTCGCAGGTCTCACCAAAACCCCGAACGCTAACCCATCGCATGACCTTGGACTAGAACCTTGGGCTATCGAGTTCTTCCTCTATCAGGGTGTCAATGTTGGACTCCAATGATGTGAGCTACTCTGACCACTTTGGATTTCAATGACTCCATTGAGCTTATAAAAATACTTCTATCATTTCGTTGTGGCCACTCTAACAACTTGTCCATGGCACTCTGATGGGTCAGATCCAATAGAACAGGAACCACTCTGACCGTTCTCCCACCAAGCATTGCCACATTTATTCTTGAAGAACCATTTATCTAGCAACTCCAAATGGATTTGGACCATTCTTTCGGGTCTTTTCTCAACTGATCCTTCTGACTATCTATAGCTCTAATAGTTAATTGGACTATCGCTTTTCAAAGTGTCACCTCCTCAATGTATCAATATCCTCTCTGATAGTTCAGGCTCTGATGGGTCATCATCCACCATCGATCTCTATGTAGTTGGACGGTTGGATCTTCACCCCGGAGTGTCCTCCCTCAGAACTTCCAACTAAGTTGTTTTGATTGATTCTCACAGATTGGTTCTGATAGTGCTTCATGGATCACCATTGATCCTACCATGATCAATGGTCGATATTCCTCCTCACTGGAGTGCACTTATCTTCGCCATTCCAATCTGCAACAAATGCTCTTGGCCTCTCACACACACATACATTCAAATTCATGGACTCGATAGGGTTTTTACACATAAGTTTCACGCATAGAGACAACACCAAATAACAAAGATACAGTAAAATACACAGGATTATATTACATTGAGCACGATTACACACAAACATGGCCTCTATGGGCCAGGCCACCCTCTCGGCCTGATTTTACAATATGTCTGGTCTTTTCTCACTCGTCCCCGCAGGATACATATTCAAAGAAAAATTACAAGGATCGGATCATCTCAGATCTGATGTATCCTCGATCTATCTCTAATATCACTCAAAACAAACAATATCATAACAACCCTATCATTTTACACAAAATTCAATGAAATTGCGTCCTCTTGTAGCTTCTCGTCCATCTCCTCACCTTCTATAAGGTTCGATATTCGATTAAGATTTGGGGGAAGGGTCTATGCACCTGCATCAATAGATATGGGGGTTGAATTAATCCACAAGAGAGGGGAGGGTCTAAGAGAATGCCTAATAGGGGGTCCAAGGGGGAATTACCCATGTATATTAATTCAACCTATTTTCCTAAATTTGTTATTGGTGTATGAACCTTCTAATTTTTTATTGAGTGTTTCCAAAGCCAATCATCGAATACATGTAAGAGGGTGGGTGTGAGAAGTCACATCCCATAGTTATTGGGCACATGGGGGTTGAGTACAATCAGATTGGGGAAGTGTGTGAGTCAAAAAAGGAAATCCTTGATGGGATATCTAGCAATACTGAGAGGGGGGGTGAATCAGTATTGCCTACTTTTTCTTTTTACCTTCATCCATATTAAGCACACATATTAATTATTCAATTAAGAAATGTATGATGAACAACAAACCCTTATGAACTCAATATTTTATTGTGGAACCCAATAGTGAAAACCACCAACTCTTTTCTCATTAATAAAAAGTTATTTTACAAAATTGTTTTCAAGCTACAACTTGATGGTGAGACATTCCCCAAGTTTCTTCAGCTACAACTGAAGGGATGTTGCCACACCCCATTTACCAACAACAACTGGAAGGATGCACCCACACCCTCATTCACCAACACCAACTAGTAGGAGGCTTCGACCCCCTGTTTAGTCAGCTACAACTGACAAGGAAGTACCAACTCTCTCTGTTCACTAGCGCCAACTGGTAGGAGGCTTTGACCCCCTGTTTAGTTAGTTACAACTGACAAGGAAGCACCAACTCCCTCTGTAGGCTCCAACCTTCCCTTGCACCACCCAACCACCCTTAGTTTATAATGCAATTCAACCTCTTCTTCTTTCCATCGAATTTGACTCATGCATCCATTTGTTGTAACTTCTACTTGTCTGCTGCAACCTTTGCTTGTATGGTCTTCTGTATCAAGTATTGGATTGCATAACTGCTACTTTGTCTTCTTCCGTTCTTGATCTTCAATAAGACATTGGCAGGCACCTTAGAATGAACAGTTCTTCATCTTGGACTCTACTCTTGTTTTTTATCTTCTAATATGAACCACAGAAACACCTTCTTCTCACCACTTTTTCTCGTTTATATAATCTTCAAACTGGTGTGAAATTTAAAACATCGTGTCCCTTTCTTTGAACCATTGTACCTTTTCATTTAAAATGATAATATAAACTTTAATTAATATCATTTTTCTCTTCTATTCATTATTCATGTTTTTTCATGATTTAACTCTCTTTTAATCATGATTGTGTATCGGTTCATTTTTGTCATAAATTGATCACAGTCATGGATCAATTTAATCCTTTATATTCGATCCCTAATCTATGTTATATTTACAGAGACCAATTTCCGTGAAGGCGCTTCCTTCAAACCATCACATATGACCGTGCGTTACAGAACCACGAGCTTTAGCAACTATAGCGACATATTACAATATCCCTCTAAAACTCTCTGTAGAATGAAATATGTATGAGGCGCTCCCTTCAAACCATTTTCATATGACCAATAGCATAGAACCACAGGCTTAGCAATTTAGGCGATGCATTACAATCTTCCTTTTCAAATATCTTTACCATATGACCAACGGTGGTGACCTCACGTTAGGAGAGACGAGCTCTTTGAGTGTTTATCGATTCAACGGTCATGATTCATTCTGCTAATGAGATGGACGACTGTCGTAACTTTGGCATTTTTCCCTTCGGGTCTTTGTGACATCTAACCTTTCAAAAACTCCCGAATATGATATCGCCAAAATGATCGAACAACTCGTATTACTTATTTTATTATTTAATCTAACAGCCATGAATTAATCATGTTTATCAACTTCAGTGATTACGATTCGATCTTCTGGTGAGATGGACGATTGACGAGATTTTGGCACTTTGACCTTCGGGTCTTCATGACTTACAACATTGAAAAACTCTCGATTACGATATCGTCGATTCAATCGGATGGTTCACATTTATATTTGTGAAGACAAATCAACGGCCAGATTTAGCTTTACACTTATCCTTTCATAGCTAAATTCAACGGCTATGATTTAATCATTCATCAGGATGGACGGTTGTCGGAGTTTTGGAACTTTTCCCTTCATGTTTTCGTGACTTCCAGCATGTCAAATCTCTAAAGCTGTCAATCTACTAACATGTGTCCATTTCAGAATTTTGGCGTTTGAGACTTTAGGATATTAGAGTATTTTATTGCTATGCAAAACTACCAAAGTAGAAACTCCTGACGTGACGTAAACCTGCTGACTTAACTTGATGACTTGGCATGTGCCAGGTAGCTGCCACATGTCACTCTGATTCATGACTTACATGTTCCTGAAATACCAATTTCAACTTGACACTTGTCACTTTCTAATTGAGCCACGTGTCCTTCAAATTCACGATATACACGTGCCTGAAATGCCAATTTTACTTTAACACTTGTCACTATATGACTGTGCCACGTGTCATAGATGATGACATGCTCTGCTGACATGGTATATCAATGTTTCTTGCTTCCTCAACTTCGGGGCTTCAGCCTTCGGGTTTGTGAACAACTCTCATCGTTGATTCTCTTAATCACAAATCCCTGAATTGTTGATCTTATGCCACGTGCCTGCCTTCCAACTGATGGCTAGGATCTCTTCGGTATTTCGGACTTCATGAGTTTAGGATCCTTGACTCCTTGACACTCCAAATCCTACGATTCCAGAGGTCTGAAGGAAATCACAGCTAAATGCCCTGCAACTTCTCCCAGATCTCACGGTCGAGATCCTTCGTCATCAGATCAACTGTCATTGTCACTTTGACCAAAAGGTAGGGGGCCTGATAGGTCATCCCCGGCTCCAGGCTGGTGAGCTTCTCGTGGAGCTCAAACACCTAGAGACCCCACCATACCTTTGCACTATGCGTCGATAAGCTATAGAGAGCTCCATGTATAAAAACCTGTATGCATTTATTCGCGCTTCCAATGTGGGATAAATGTCGTTACATGAAACAGTCGGGGTCGTTAATTCTTTGATCTAATGATTGTTGTGGCTTATCTCCTTTTCTGTGCATTGATCAATTGTTCAGTCTTTCCATTGATCCCGATGACATCTCTACAATCCGTTCTTCCTTTAGAGCTTGATCATTGAATCATTGTTGATCCTATCGCTTCCCATGTTCACTCTTTCGATCTTTGCACACTGTTTGACATCTTTTGTTGACTGATATACATATTAACATCAATGACAATCTCATCTGATATACTTCATCATTACAGATCATCACTTCGACTGTTGACATCAATGACAATATTTCCAACAATCTCCCCCTTTGTCATTGAGGTCAACACACTAACTTCATATACAAAAACTCCCCCTGTGATGATGCTTTCCTCTTATGAAGTTTTCCTTTTATGAAGTTTCTCCCACCCTTTGACATCAATGGCAAAGGGTTTCTTCTCCTATGATCTGTCAGTATAATTACTTCTCTGACCACTGGTAACTCCTCCTGCAGTCAACCTTTTTCTGTCATAACTGAATGACTCCCCCTTTCAATATGCTCTCTCTCTGCTTCTGACTAATATCCCCCTTTTGTTTCTGAAAAGGTAGCTCTTCATGATAGGGTTTCATCCCCTGTTGATTTACTAATTTCTTATCTCAGTTGATTGGGATTTTTTGTGTTTCATATGAGTAGTCTTCTTGATACAAATTTTTGTAGTGATCGAGTCTTTTCAAGACTTAATCCAATTACTTTCTTATTTTCTAACCAGAACTTCACTTGAGTTTTTACTAATTGTTCTCCCCATTTATTTCTAAAAAGGGTATCATTTTCTAACAGGGTTTCTCCTCTTGTTATTTCTACATGATGTCATGTACCTTATTTTGTAAATCAGAACGTTTCTTATGCGGATGTTGTTGTCCTACTGGAACATTGTGCAATTGTAGCTCATCTTTATTCAAACAACCTTTGGTTTTGTCCATCGATTCTCATCAGTCTCTAACTAGGATACCATTTTGTTTTTATATCATCCATCTTGACATTTGTACTCTCAACAATCTTATGTAGCCTAAGATTGCATATGTATGTTTTCTTGGTAGAAGCATATCCACAAAGGATACCTTCATCGGATCTAGCATCACATTTTCAAAATTCTCATCATGCCTTTTGATGTAACCCTTACTTCCAAAGACCTTGAAGTATTTTACCGAATGAGCTCTTCCAAAACAGGGTTCACAAGGAGTTTTACTACTATTAATCCTGAGATGACCTCTTTTCAATATGAATACTGATGTGCTTACAACTTCCCTCTAATATCAATACTAATTGATGGAATATCCATCAGATAATTTGCTTCATTGAGCATAGTCTTTTCATCTTTCTTGGACAAAGATCACTTTATCATTGTCAGGGCAATTCCTCTCATCATCATGGTTGTTACTGAAAGCAGATTGTAGATCCATTTTCTAGTGTGGTGATCATTTTATCAATGAGTGTAATATCATCATCATAAAACTTAGAAGGATTCTAATTTTCCAAGCTTGACATCCATCTCTTCAAATTGGATCCAAATTTGAACTATCCATTATTGACATAATCTAAGCTTCTAGGAGATGCTTCAATAGTGTTATAACTGTAACCCTGGTGAATGAAGTATATGGGGCTCGGTGCCAGCTTTTATTAAATAGAGACTTATTCATATAGACTTGAATCATCACTCAAAATGCTTCTTCAGGTGTGCATCAAGTATCACTCTTATTCCTCAAAATTACCACTAAAATAGGATTGGAAGATTTCTGAGATAATCATCACTCAACTCTTCTTGTCATTTTATTGTTGGAGATTCATCATCAACGTCATTATTATGTGCACCAGAAGCTTATTTTTCCTTTTCTTGGGAATATTCCTTATTAGTAGTTTCATCATCCAAACTCCTATTATTAACTTCATTAGTTTCAGGAACAATATTTTCTTCATCTTTTTTGTTTGCTACTTCAGATTTTATTTTCCATGTCTTCTTATTTACTCTTGTTGACTGTCTTCTTGAGTTCCAATAGTCATGGGCTTTGTGACCATATCTACCACAACTATGGAATCTCATAGTATAACAATATGCAGCAATATGTCCAACATGATTGTAGTTCCAACATCTTATACTGTTGTTGAACCCACCAAATTGTTTTCTTCCATGATGCCTACATTCCAAGGCTTTATGACCATATTCATTACAAGAAAAAAAATAACTTGTAAAGACACTCTCATACCATCTTTGATTCATCCATGAAGGTGTCTCTCTTATGAACTTGCTTTGAGGTGTATGAGTAGCTTCAGGATGTCTTCCTTGATCTGATCTTTTGATTTGATACATCTTCATGGGAAGATGAGCAGATTCTTTAGCATTCTTGTCATCCTTCTGCTGCATAGTTGTTCCTTTGGAGGTATCATCACAACACATGTCATCTTCTACATCAATCTGAGTAATAGGACTTGATCTTTTAACCATGTGTACTTGGTCATATCCAAGGCCAAATTTTTTCGAGGGAAATCTTTGTAGACTGAGAATTTTATTAAAGGCTTCGGTTCCTTTCTTGAATTTTTCAATAGTCTTCAATTGATTCTGAAGTCCAGCAACTTCTTGTTTTAAATTATTGGCTTCTTCCATGCTAATGGTTGCTTTTTGTATTGAATTGTGAAGCTCCTCTTGTGAGGACATTAGATGTCTTTTTAAGGTCTGATTTTCTTCCTTACTTTCTAGTTGTTGTTGTTTGTGCTATTCAAACTTTTGTTGCTCCTTATTAAGAGATTGTTCCAAGGATTCCAATATTTCTTGATCCATTTGGAATTGGATTCTAAAGTCAACTATGATTTGCTCAAGTTCTTTATTCTTTGAACCTTGTTTCCTCCTTTGCTCTAGCATGAGATTCTTCAGTTGTTTACACTTTTGTTTATATTTTCTCAGTTCGTCCAAAGCACTTTCAAGCTCAGCTTCCAGGTTGACTTCTGCTTCAATGTCTAAGTATTCTTCAACAGAATATTCATCACTAGAATTGTTGTAGACTGAATTTTGTTCTGATTTAAATGCTTCATTTGACTTCTCATCTGAGTAGAGGTCTTTTAATTTTTCCCAGAGTTCTTTTGTAGAGTTACATTCACCTATCTTCTCTTTGATATCATTAGGTAATCCATCAAGTATTGTATTCATTACCATTGAGTTTATTTTCTTGGCTTTCTTTTGAGCTGGAGTCCTTACTCTATTTGGTGGGAAATAATCAGTGATCATTGAATTCCATACATCATGTCTCAATGCCTTCATATGACTTTCCATTCTTGTACTCCAAAATATGTATTCTTCTTTTCTAAGTATTGGAATTCCATTCTCAGTGTAAATATTTTGTCCATCCATGTGTGCTTAATTTGATCTTCCTTTCAATTTGTTAGACTGTGCTTAAAGGAACCTTGCTCTGATACCAATTGATGGGATACCTAGCAATACTGAGTGGGGGGGGTGAATCAGTATTGCCTACTTTTTCTTTTTACCTTCATCCATATTAAGCACACATATTAATTATTCATTTAAGAAATATATGATGAACAACAAACCCTTATGAACTCAAGATTTTATCGTGGAACCCAACAGGGAAAACCACCAACTCTTTTCTCATTAATAAAAATGTCTTTTACAAAATTGTTTTCAAGCTACAACTTGATGGAGAGACATTCCCCAAGTTTCTTCAGCTACAATTGAAGGGATGCTGCCACACCCCATTTACCAGCATTAGCTAGAAGGACTCACCCACACCCTCATTCACCAACACCAACTGGTAGGAGGCTTCGACCCCCTATTTAGTCAGCTACAACTGACAAGGAAGCACCAACTCCCTATGTTCACCAGCACCAACTGGTAGGAGGCTTCGACCCCCTGTTTAGTCAGCTACAACTGACAAGGAAGAACCAACTCCCTCTGCCAGCTCCGACCTTCCCTTGCACCACCCAGCCACCCTTAGTTTATAATGCAATTCAATCTCTTCTGCTTTCCATCGAATTTGACTCATGAAGCCATTTGTTGTAACTTCTACTTGCCTATTGAAACCTTTGCTTGTATGGTCTTCTGTATCAAGTATTGGATTGCATAATTGTTGCTCTGTCTTCTTCTGTTCTTGATCTTCAATAAGACATTAACAGGCACCTTAGAACGAACAGTTCTTCATCTTGGACTATGCTCTTGTTTTTTATCTTCTAATATGAACCACAGAGACACTTTTTTCTCACCACTTTTTCTCATTTATATAATCTTCAAAATGGTGTGAAATTTAAAACATCGTGTCCCTTTATTTGAACCATTGTACCTTTTCATTTAAAATGATAATCTAAAATTTAATGAATATCATTTTTATTTTTTATTCATTATTCATATTTTTTCATGATTTAACTCTCTTTTAATCATGATTGTGTATCGGTTCATTTTTTTCATAAATTGATCACAGTCATGGATCAACTTAATCCTTTATACTTGATCCCTAATCTCTGTTATATTTACAAAGTCCAGATTCTGTGAAGGCACTTCCTTCAAACCATCACATATGACCGTGCGTTATAAAACCATGGGCTTTAGCAACTATAGCGACATATTACAATATCCCTCTAAAACTCTTTATAGAATGAAATATGTATGAGGCGCTCCCTTCAAACCATTTTCATATGACCAGTGGCATAGAACCACAGGCTTAGCAATTTAGGAGACGCATTACAATCTACCTTTTCAAATATCTTTACCATATGACCAACGACGGTGACCTCACGTTAGGAGAGACGACCTCTTTGAGCGTTTATCGATTCAACGGTCACGATTCATTCTGCTGACGAGAAGGACGGCTGTCGTAACTTTGGCATTTTTCCCTTCGGGTCTTTGTGACATCTAACCTTTCAAAAACTCCCGAATACGATATCACCGAAATGATCGGATGGCTCATATTACTTATTTTATTATTTAATCTAACGGCCATGACTTAATCATGTTTATCAACTTCAGCGATTACGATTCAATCTTATGGTGAGATGGATGGTTGACGGGATTTCGACACTTCGACTTTCGGGTCTTCGTGACTTACAACATTGCAAAACTCTCGATTATGATATGGTCGATTTGATCAGACGGTTCACGTTTATATTTGCGGAGACAGATCAACGGTCAGCTTTAACTTTACACTTATCCTTTCACAGCTAAATCCGACGGCTATGATTTAATCATTCATCGAGATGGACGATTATCGGAGTTTCGGAACTTTTCCCTTCAAGTTTTCATAACTTCCATCATGTCAAATCTCTAAAGCTGTCAATCTACTGACGCATGTCCATTTTGGAATTTTTGCGTTCGGGACTTCAGGATATTAGAGTATTTTCTTGCTATGAAAAACTACCGAAGTAGAAATTCCTGATGTGACGTAAACTTGTTGACTTCACTTGATGACTTGGCACGTGTTGAGTAGCTACCACGTGTCACTCTAATTCATGACTTACATGTGCCTGAAATGCCAATTTCAACTTGACACTTGTCACTTTATGACTGAGCCACGTGTCCTTCAAATTCACGATATACACGTGCCTGAAATGCCAATTTTACTTTGACACTTTTCACTATCTGACTGTGCCACATGTCGTAGATGATGATGTGGTCTATCAACGTGTCTTGCTTCCTCAACTTCGGGGCTTCGGCCTTCAGGTTTGTGAACAACTCTCATCGTTGATTCTCTGAATCACAAATCCCCGAATTGTTGATCTTATGCCACGTGCCTGCCTTCCAACTGATGGCTAGGATCTCTTCAGTAATTCAGACTTCGTGAGTTTGGGATCCTTGACTCCTCGACACTCCAAATCCTCCGATTCCAGAGTTCTGAAGGAACTCGTAGCTAAACACCCTGCAACTTCTCCCAGATCTCACGTTCGAGATCCTTCATCATCAAATCAACAGTCATTGTCACTTTGACCAAAAGGTAGGGGGCCTGACAGGTCGTCCCGGGCTCCAGGCTAGTGAGCTTCTCATGGAGTTCAAACACCTAGAGACCCCACCATACCTTTGCACTGCGTGTCGATAAGCTATGGAGAGAGTCGTGTATAAAAAACTGTATGCATTTATTAACGCTTCCAATGTGGGATAAATCTCGTTACATGAGACAGTCGAGGTCGTCAATTCTTTGATCGGACGGTTGTTGTGGCTTATCGCCTTTTCTATGCATTGATCAACTGTTTAGTTTTTCCATTGATCCCGACGACATCTCTACAATCTGTTCTTCCTTTAGAGCTTGATCATTGAATCATTGTTGATCCTATCGCTTCCCCTATTCGCTCTTTCGATCTATGCACATTGTTTGACATCTTTTGCTGACTGATATACATGTTGACATCATTGACAATCTCATCTGATATACTTCATCATTACAGATCATCACTTCGACTGTTGACATCAATGACAATATTTCCAACAATCCTAAGGGAGGAAAAGCATATGGGTTGGGGACAACATTTTTAGATAGTCAATGTTTTTGCATGAGGGGAAAGTAGCGAGAAGGAAAGGGAACTTGGAGTTGGAATAACCAGGGAAGGTGAATTCTAGAGCTTGTTGGAGCATATCCGTAGTGTTTTGGAGATGAATATTGAAGAGACGGGTTGTCAGGCCTGAAGAGTGAACTCTTGTGTGAGTTTCACTGTAACAACAAGTGTTTGATGTTGTTTATTGGTAGTTTCTCTGGCAGCAAGTTCCCTTGAGTTCCTAGTTGAGAGATTCCTGGATACATGTGCTAAAAAGACCCTGATAAACGAATCAGAGATCTGAGGGACTGAGATCAGTGAAGGGGTACATTCCTTGGGTTGGGAAGGTCGAGAGAAAAAGAGTTGGTGGAAAATCAGGAGAGTTGTTGGAGAATATCAGTGGGTTGTGAGTTTTTTGAGTCGTGAGTGGATAGTGAGAGACCACCCTCTTTTGTGGATTGCTAGCCCCAACTCAGGGGTAACTTACTATTGATATTTGGAACAACAAGTCTATGGTTAGGTGGAACGTATGTCCCAAGTAGTTGGTTGCACAACTATTGTTAAAAGATAAGTGTTTTATCTTGTTACTATGTTAATTTATGTGTTTAAAATGTTGTGCATGAACTTTGTGTATGAGAAAGATTATATGTTGTTTTACTTAGCTGCATTTCATGTCTAATTTAGAATGTTGTAGATGCATGTAATTAATAATAATAGATAGTATTTAAATATGTGTGTGTAATTTGTAGCTGGAAGCTACATGAAATTGAATTAGTTGTTAAAATTTTGTTTTATGAGTATTTCGCACCGTAATGTTCTTCAATTGGGATGGGGGGCATTACATAACAAGTTTTCATTGTTATTTATTATGTAGTATACAATGTACTTTTGTGTATTACATAGTCAATGTTCATCTAACACTAAAAAAAAGAAGAAGAAAAGAAAGAAAAGCATATGTCAATGTAAACATGATATAGAATATATTGTATATGCTTAGCATTCACATAGCCAGTTGTTCAAATCAGGAGAATTTGGATGAGCCAGGGAAGTATTAGCATTGGTGCATCACAAACATCGAGACAACAAAAAATTCAGAGGTAAATATCCATAAACTATTTTTCTTCTAGGCGTCGCAATAGAAACAAACACATACCTAAATATTTATAAACAATATCTCTTTTAGACATAGAAACAAATAATGTTAACTACCTATGCAATTTACAAATTAATATGTTAAATTCAAGCGAAATAGGAATACCTACAAGTGAAGCAATCAATGTTGGAGAGTCAAGTGTAACAACAACATGTACAGGTGGAGCAACCAACCCCATGAAACAAGAACAATTGGAAAGGTATGTATATAAAAATTTAAATTGTATAGTTATGCAAAAAATATTTGGAAACTCTTCTTCATATTACTTATGTTTTGTAATTTATTTATGATGGTGCAGATTTGAAACTTTGAATATTGTTTACATAAAGGAATTGAACAGTCATAGGATTGGAGAAGTATTCATTGGAGACATAATGGTTTTTTACATCACATATTTGGATAAAGTGAATAGATCATGTAAAATTTTGCATACTAATATGATAGATGAAAATGGCATGATGACAGTTACATTGAATATTCCTGCACACCTCATTTAAATACATGAGCAAAATATTCTTCCAAGTGTTGGAATATCTATTACAAATTTCAAAATTCTACCAAAAACTAGCTATGAACGTGGTGATTGTGATCATATTATATCGCTATATGAATCAAGTGTTGTAGAGACAGTGCCTCCAATCTGTAAAGAATACAATTTCATACTAGACACAACAATTACACAATTTGCAAATAATACAGACATGTACCTAATTGGCACTATTGGAGTTGTTGTCACCCTTGCTAGAAAAGTTGGATCGCGGTATAGTTTGCATATAAAGGATGGAAACACATACAATGAAAAAGCAATTTTATGTTTTTCCATGTTCAATGTTGTATCCTTTATATGATAATATATATTAATTTAAATTAGATAACAATTATAATATTTTATATAGCAGTTGCAGTGGTTTGAGACATATGGACATTTCTTTACTTCATTGGAACAACAATTGCAGACAAGAAAATTTCCCATTATGTTATTTAAAAGTATAACCAGGAGGAGAGATGTAAAAGAAAAAGTATGTTGCACAACACAATCTACATTTTTAACAGAACTCACAATAGAAGTATTTAAAGATCCAAAAAAATAATTTGCTCAACAAATGTTGTAAGTACATATGAACAAGTCCATCTACAAATTTTATATACAAGATTATTTAAACACACACACACACACATTTTAAATTATTGAGTTTTGTATTGTATAAACAGGTTGAAGGTACATTGATGGCAGCAAATGCATACTCAACTCCATTTGAACATATCTGTGTAGTCTGCAACTCTCCTATAATGGCATGTGCATTGATAAAAAATGCAATGATTAACTATGTAAGATGTAATCAGAGATACCATTTTATATATAGACATTTCCTAAATGCTATTATATGCACCATCCACAAAAATAGTCTACAATGCATTGTTAGGGAACCTATACTACACGATCTGCTTCCTGGCTTAACAAAAATGCCATATGAAATATATTTGCAAAAAAAATTAAGTATTGTTTATATGATACACGATTTCCAAATGCATGGAAAATTTAGACTAAACGAAGGCAATGTCGTCCTACATGTCAGGTAGAAACAAAATAGGTATTACAAGCATGTTCATGTATCTGCAAAAGAACTAGAATGGGTGAGTTTACTTATTAACCTCAATCATTGATTTTACTTTTTCATAAGTAATATGGAAAATGATCCTAATTTATATTTGACTTTACAGGTTTTATTTTTTGCACGGTGACAGACATGGAAAAGATTCGATTTCATGGTTACTTTGTTGGAAAAGCTTAAAGATCCAATGCTTTGTATCATTTTTTTACGCGTTCCTTTGATCCAAATTTATGCAGGAATGCAAAAGAATACACAAATAACCATAAATACAAATATGCAGTGGAAATAACACTTCATTTCATTAATAGCAAAGAACTGAAATTTGGTTACAGACAGAATGGAAATAAACTAGCTAAGGCGTTGGTAGCTTATCTCTGAGAAGAGATGTGGTGGCTACAGGCCTCTGAAATCTATGTTACAATGAGTATATAAGGCCTATATATTATTGAGAAACAATATAAAACCCTAAACATCCAAAAACCTAACCCTAGGAGATGAAACGCCAGAATATGGGCCCCGTCGGGGTAAATTGGTACATCAATTTCCCAGGGTTGTAACTTTGGCATACTATCTTCGTTTGACACACATGATACATCGTTAGAAAGATCTATTTGAGGAATGATATAAAGTTTGGAATGAACTCATATTAGTTGAAACGAACTCATATTCGTCGAAGGTTTGATTCCCAAAAAACGTTGTTTAGGGCCTCAAAATGGCTCCAGAAGTTCAGGACCCAAATAACTGCCAAAAATAGTAAATTGTGCTACAATTAAGGAAACTGAAAAATTGAAAGAAAAAATGGTGGGGGTCCAAGTGGAATAGGCGGGTGGCCACCAATATCCACCTGGATCATTCCTCCCCCCTTAGGAAGCAATGGTTCCCATTGCGTTGAGTTCCTCCATGAGATGAGGAAACTTCTTCTGAACTTGGTCCCTGGTGAGCCACTTTCCCTGGTGAAGGAGTTGGCCTGCTTTGACAACTTGATATATTTGGATCCTCTGTTGGTGGGTGCTCTTGATCTATGTGTCCATAATCCGATCAGTTGCAGCTTGTTCCATGAAGTATAGGCTTAACTTTGTTGGTGTGAGTTGTTCTGCCATGTCTGATGTGTCCAGTAGAGGTGGAAAGTAGGGTCGAAGGCAGTCCACATTGAACACTGGGTGAAAACCAAGGAATGGTGGAATATTGAGCTTGAAGTCATTGTCCCCTACAGCCTTGGTGATGGTGTATGGCCCATATCAGAGTGGGCGAAGCTTTTGATGGGGTCCAGTGAAGCGCTCCTTCTACAAATGTAGCCACACTTTGTCGCCCACCTGGAAGTTGTGTTGCACCCGATGATGATCATGTCGCTTCTTGTACTTAGAATTGGCTCTGTCCAATATGTCATGAACCTATTGGAGAATGTGTTGAATGTTCTCAATGAAGTTGTTCACCTTGGAAACTTCAGACTGGACATGAGTCGAATCATCTTGAGTAGCTGCAAATGGCATGGCTACGTCAATGGAACATAGTGGTTGGAATCCCAAACCCACGTAAAAGGGGCTATGGTCGGTTGATCTATGGAGGGCCTGGTTATAGCTATTTTGTACATAGGGGAGGCTCTCATCCCATGTGTGTGGATGCTTTGAGTTGTACATGCGCAAAATTTGTACGATCATCCTATTGACGACCTCTGTCTGGCCATCAGTTTGGGGATGGAAAGTTGTGGACTTGGTGAGCTTGGTGTCCAGCATTGACCAGAGGCTAGACCAAAATGTATTGAGGAACTTGTTGTTCTGATCTGAGATGATAGACTGTGGGATCACAAAGAGTACCCACACTCATTCAAAGAAGAGTTTAGCAGTGGCTTATGTTGTGATATTCTTCTTGTAGGCCTCCATAATGGCCATCTTCGAGAATCTTTTGACGACCGTGAAAACACAGTCGTTGCCATGCTTAGTAGAAGGAAGGCCCGACATGTAATCCATGGAGATGGATTCCCAAGGTATACTAGGGGTAGGCAGCGAAGTATAGAGGCCTTGCTTCTTGATGGTCAGTTTGGCAATGGTGCAGGCAGTGCAGGATCTGATTTACTTCCTGAAATCATGTCGAAGGTTTGGCCAACAAAAATACTTCTATAGTACTACCACTATTTTCTCGACCCCAAAATGCCCAGTGACCTAACTATAGTGCGCTTCCCAAATCATCTTGGCACGCTCGCTTGAAGGAACACAAAGGTGTCCTAGGTGACATAGTAGTGCATCTTGGAGGTGAAAATTTTGAACTCGGTTACCCTCCAAGAGCATCTTGTATGTGTGGTCAAATTCTGGATCGCTCTTGTAGAGAAGTGGCCAATCATAAGTCTCGTACTCACAAGAGTTGAGCACGATGGTTATCACCACGATCGGTCGTCGGCTGAGGCATTCTGCAACATTATTGGTGTTGCCCTTCTTGTACTTAATGTTCAAATGAAATTGTTGCAGATATGTGGACCACTTCTGATGGAGATCATTATGCAACTTACCTTTTGTTTATATGAACCGTAGGGGTCGGTGGTCTGTATGGATAATCGTTTCCTTCCCCAAAATGTAATGCTTCCATTGTCGGCAAGCCTGCACAATGGAATACATCTCTTTGTCATAAGTGGGATACTTTTGAACAATGTCTCACTGTGATATGCCACAGGATGTCCATGTTGAGTAAGAACTACCCCAATATCATAGTCAGAGGCATCTGTCTCGATCTCAAATGGTTGTTGCAAGTCTGGTAATGTGAGCATTGGGGCACAGTAGAGGCAATGTTTCAATTCTACAAATGCCTTCTGTTGATATTCTGAACAAAAGAATTTTTCTTTCGCTCCTCCCTTGGTGACTTGACTCAAGGGCCAAGTGATATCATAGAATCCCTATACGAACCTATGGTAGAAATTAGCAAGAGCCAGAAAGATGCAAAGCTCTGTTAGAGTGGTTCACGATGGCCAATCCCAAATGACTTAGATCTTGGTTGGATCCACATGCACCCCACGCTCATCAATAATGTATCCTAGATACTTAACCTGGGTCATGCCAAAAGTGCAACAACTTGTGTTTCCACAGTGTTTGAAGGACATGTCGGATGTGGTGGAGGTGCTCTTCCCAAGTCTAGTTGAATATCAGGATGTCATCCAAGTACACTACTACAAATGAGTTGGTGAATGGCCGCAATATGTCATCCATCAGCCTCATGAAGGTTTTGGGATCATTCGTCAACCTGAAAGGCATGACCAGCCATTCAAAAAGGCCCTCCTTGGCTTTCAAGGAAATCTTCCACACATCAGACGGTTCGATTGGTACTTGGTGATACCCAGACTTCAAGTCAATCTTGCTGAAATATTTCACCCCTTTGATTTGGTCCAGAAGGTCATCAATCTATGGGATCGGGTACCTATTCCGGACAGTGATCTTGTTCAGCGCCCGATAGTCAATACAGAGTCTCCAAGTCCCATCCTTCTTCTACACCAACACGATCGGGCTCCCATAGGGCGATGAACTTGGCCGAATGTGACCTTTCTGCAATAGCTCCTGAATCTGCCTCTTGATTTCATCATTCTCCAAAACAAAGCATCGATAGATCGGTCCATTCGGCAGCATCGCACCTGGGTTTAGATCAATTGGGTGCTTGACCTGACAGTGCAGAGGCACCCCTGTGGGTGAGGTGAATATGTCCCAGTACTCCTCCAAGACCTTGTCCATTTGTTGTTGTCATGCGGAGGAGCCCTGTCTGGAGGTCATGGCCATAGTCTTCTTCTTGCCCTGAGGGAGGATCATCAAAAAACAAATTTCCCGATTTTGGAAATGAGCTTACTGCATTGTTTTGCAATAACCAAAGATATAGCGGCATGTGATGGTACCTCTGGTATCCTGTACAACTTATTTCCCAAAGTAACAATAATAGCACGAGGTTGGAACTCATACATAGCATGTCGCTTCCACAAGTATGGTTGGCCTAATAATAAATCACAAACATCAAGAGGATAAATGTCACATAATACCTCATCGGTGAAGGGCTTGATTATGTAGGGAAGGAGGCACTGTTGGCTGACGCAGAGATATCATCCTTGGTGAAGCCACCCGATGGTGTACGGTTGTGGGTGTGTTGTGGTCGACAAGCCCAACTGCTTCATGAAATCTGTTGAAATGAGGTTATTTTGGCTCCCGCTGTCGAAAATGAACTATAGTGGGGAACCCTTTACCCACATCTGGGAGTGGAAGAGATGCTCCTTCTCCTCTGGATCTTCTGGTTCTTCCTTTTGGATCTTTGTGGTGGCAATGGTGGCGTTGGGCTCTGCATCGATAATCTGCTTCCCTCTGTTATTCCCCTTCTCGGGTATTGATTCAGTGTCGGAGCATGCATCTGATTCAGAAGCCTTCATCTCGGCCACCGGTGACTACTTGGCCCGACACTCACTTGTGTTTTGAGTGGAGCTCTTATGGAACCCACACCACTTTCCTGTGTCCTTCTTCAGCTTCGCGATGTTGTTCTTTTCTTGTGGATTTGGCAGTTTGTCTTGAGTTTCCATGCCTTGGCTTTGTCCTTTGTTTTGCGGTTTGGGGGCACCTTTCGCTTGCTTTTGATTCACAAATCCAAAGTCTCGCTTCTTCTATTTGAATTTCTGCTCAATCTTAGTGGCATACCGGTATGTCGTACAAAGAGAGGAGATGTCGAGGAACTCCATTTCCTCCTTAATGTATCTATGCAGACAACTGTGGTACTTCAGCACCAAATGTTTATCTGAATCTTTGATACCCAACTTTGTGCACAAGGTATGGAACAGATTCGTCAGCTCATGCACATCTTGATCCCATTGTTGTCGCAGTGTAGTCCATTGTATGTACTTTTCCTCATAGCTCCCCACGGGATAATATTGTTCCTTGATGGTGTCTCGGAAAGAATTCCATGTGGGTACGGCCGAGAACCGAGAGGGTTCCTCCTCATCCTTTTTCTCACAGTATGTTTCCCACCATTCCTTGACATGGGGGGGAGGCTTTGAGTAGTGAAAAAACAATCTTCTCCCAGTAGAAAAAGTCATGAACCGAGAAATATCCTTCTAATAGATTCAACCATCTATCTACAGCGTTTTCATCCACTCAACCGTCAAATATGGGAATGTCAAAGTTTACTTGTACCTTAAAAGGGGTTGCGCCTCCAGAGTGCCTTCTGGATGCAGATGCGCCGCCAGTGGGCAGTCGTTGAAGGATCTGGGCGAAGTTATCCATCATCGCATTCCTTTTTTTTTCAAGGGCCTCCTCAAGCAATATTTTGATAGGATCTCTTGCTCCCTCATCTTTTTTTTCGTACCCCATGGGTGGTCATTGGGGTTTGCGAGGCTGGTCTTGCAAAGGTTCAACTAGATCGAGCCCTAACTCCTTATACCCCGACCTTGTTGAGGACATGCAAAGAAGGATCGAGAAAGAGCAAACCGCTCTAATACCACTGATTTGAATTTATGCAGGAACGCAACAAAATACACAAATAACCGTAAATACAAATATGCAGCGGAAATAACTAGTCATTTCATTAATAGCAAAGAACTGAAATTTGTTTACAAACAGAATGGAAATAAGCTAGCTAGGGCATTGGTAGCTTATCTCTGAGAAGAGATGTGGCGGCTAAAGGCCTCTGGACTCTATGTTACAATGAGGCTCAAAGGCCTATGTATTATTGAGAAACAATAGAAAACCCTAAACATCCAAAAACCTAACCCTAGGAGATGAAATGCCAGAATATGGGCCTCATCGAGGTAAATTGGTACATCAATTTCCTGAGGTTGTAACTTTGGCATACTATCTCCGTTTGATGCACATGATACATCGTTAGAAAGATATATCCGAGGAATAAAATTGTTGACAGTGAATATCAAGTTCGGAATGGACTAATATTCGCCCGAACAAACTCATATGCGTCGGAGGTTTGATGCCCATAAAACGTCGTTTAAGGCCTCAAAACAACTCTGGAAGTTCAGGACCCGAAAAAACTGCCAAAAATAGTAAATTGTGCTACAATTAAGGAAACTGAAAAACTGAAAGAAACAATGGTGGGGGTCCAAGTGGAATAGCCGGGTGGCCACCAATATCCACCAGGATCATCCTTATTTATTTATCCTTGTTCTACAACAGGTCAAAATTTATATTGACTTAAACAGCGTATAACAAAACAATTCCCAATTTAAGAAACATGCATTCATCCAATTACATTTACTAATCCACCAATGGACTACTTGGAAGCTCATATTCAAACAGATTGACGAATTTTGAAGCAAGTTGTGTTATGTTCATTGTTCAACTTCTTATTAGCTTTAGAAATTCCAAGCATGGTAGAGACTGAATAACTATTTTCTTGATGTGTCAATTTCTTGATCTATGTAAAACTTCATTTACAGAGTGTTATTCAATTCCATAAGGTCCAAACAAAAGTGGCAGACTTGCACAAGAGGAAACTCCTTATCATATTGTCATTCGTTTTTCTCCTTCTATACAACTTCAATGCACACAAGCTAGGTAGCAACATTGAACTAGCTATACTTTTTAACAAAGAAAAAATGAACAATATTGCATCACAATTAGGGTTCCTTGCATGAATAGTACAATGACATATTTCTCAACTTGCTCTGACTATATTTAAGCCAAGAACATCCCCGATTTTGAAGAATCAAAGGATGTATGAAATCCCATTGTACCGGAATTTGAACTTAGTATTGACAATTATTCCAGTCATCCTAACACAAGAATGGTTCCTTTTATTGTTCAATTGATGCTTCTTATTTTCATGGTTTTCCTTGGTATGTATGACAGTTTACAGGGCTTGGTTATATTAATCACTACCAATAATTTTTCAATGGCATGTAAGTCCATATGGAAATTTTTTAACTATGATCTAAACTGGTCTTGATCATGGAAGGTTCACAAGACAAAGAACTCATAGAACCCTTACAACATCAAGTATTCATTGAAATTATTGGAAATGAAATTATAATTCAGATAACTTTAGTGCAAACATATCATAGTAATGGCATTGGGTTCTACACGCTATTTTTGGATCTTTTGCTTTAAGTATGGGCACCATAATGTTATTATTATTCATACATCTATCCAAGTCATATTTTTCAATAGTGTATGCATTGTATATACATTTTCACTACTTTTATACAAAGCTATCATGTCATTGGTGATGAATTCTATGTATTGTTTTTGCATTTCTTTGTCTAGACTCTAGAATCATAATTTTATTATTTTCAAATTCATTTAAATGCTAATGCATAATAACATATACATTGTATATACATATGATTTATATAGTTTTTAAATACTAGCATGGAATAGGAATAGGAATTAAGCATAGTTACATGGTTTGATAATGGATTCAGGTGGTAGTTGTTCTTATTAGAGTTAAATTGCAATTGAAACAAGTTTTGATATAAAATGTTTTAAGAATTGTTGTAGACATGGACTTTATGCCTCAACCTTGGTATCTTTAATAAATTTGATGTTGATTGAAAAAGCTATATGCATATGTTACGTTACGCTACCGAATTGTGTCTTGACGGGTTTGCTTGTGAGGAGTTGGGTATATCTCAGCTGTGATTGGAGTGGTAGCTCAGTCGTTGAGGCGAGCTGAGACGCTAGACTATCTCTGGTTCTTGTGTGGCCCCTTTGCGGCTCGGGGGGCTAAGGGGGAAGAAGAGTACCCCTAGCGTTGGCTGGGAGGTACCGGTGAGCTTTCTTTGGTCGGCAAGCAGAAGCGGCACGGAGCGAGGGAAGCGGCATAACGCGAGGGACGTCTCTGAAGCGGGCGAGTGGCAACGGTATGATTTTAATGGTAAAGTAGAAGGCAGTTTTATATTCGGCAAAATTATTGTTATTGGTGATAATATGATGAGATTGGTTGGCATTATAGTTTGAAATTTCGTTCCGCAATGATATTGTAGAGTTTGTTTATATTCTGATCATGTGTCACCTTAGTTATGATGTCATGTGTATTGATATGATTTAGGTGATGTTGTTAATTTCTTATTTGTTATTCCTATTGTACTTCGCTATTCATAGACATAACGAAGGGGTCGTTACATCACCTAAATCAACTTCTTAGTATAGAGACAACCTCAAAAATTCATGCTAGAAATAATCTGACATGATCACGCCACAACATATCGCAATTAGATCTGCTATGTTTTGAGATACCGATGTGGACCTATGTATTTCCTCGGTTGCGACGTGAGATGGAATGATCAATTTAGTATCTATTAATTTAAACAAATTGGTTTAACTGAATATATTTCTACTATGAGTATAATATCTATGATACTTATGTCTGGTAATAAATATTAATAATATTCTAATGATCCTAACTATAAGTAAATGCAATCAAACTTAAATAAAAAAAAACAAGATGATTAATTACTAGATCAAATGAAATATTTTTTTTATTCGGTAGGGTATTATGTACATATATTTACAAATGGTTTCAAATAACAAGTTATGTTCTTGACATATATGCATTTTAATATCAAATTTAAATATCAGATGGAAAGCTTGATTAATTGCAAAATAAGTTTCAAAAAATAATATAAACGGAAAAAATTGTATGGATTAAAGAAATGCAGATGAATACAGTTTTACATTCATACAGAAACATTTCTCCAAAAGTTATCATCTTCAATTCAATGATTACAAATTTGACAAAACTATACAAGCCTTGAATAATGTGTTTCCCAGTTCTTTCTCAACACAACATTTCCGCTTCTAAATTATTTTATCCATGGGCTTAGATCAAACATTTTCTTTCATTGTTCCAATGCATTTTAAACCCTTGAACAATTGATGATTTAATCACCATAGTTAATTTATTTCCCAAGTAATTTGTCGCATCTCTTTGCAAAGGAAGAAGTTAATACAGTGTGCATCGTAGGATTTCAATGTAAACAATGTATATGGCTAGACCCCACTCAGGTAACTTCCATGCAATCAGGAGTGGAATAGAACTAAAGACAACTAACAAGTATAATAAATTTTGTTAGTTTGGATTACCATGAATCTTGAATTCACATATACAGGAAATCAATTAAAATGCAAGTCCTACTTTCTTGGGTGGGTTGCAAATAGAAAATGTCATTTTGGAACTATTGGAAGTATTGGAAGTGCAGAGGTGTGGGAGTGTAGGAATGTGAGAGGATGAGTGGTATGAATTCTCCACACAAGGGTTTAAAATATACCAAGTGTTGGTTGTGTGGGGAATATACATGTGCGAAGTGTGGAAGTGCGGAAGATATAATTGTGCAGAGTGTGCAAGTGTGCAAGTGTGGATGTGCGCGAATGTGGGAGGATGAGTGATATGAATTATCCGTACAAGAGTTGAAAATAGACCAAGTGTTGGCTATGCAAGGGATATACATGTGTGGAATGCGAAGGGGCAGAAGATATAGTTGTGTGGAGTGCGGAGATATGGTCATAGCAAAAGCATCCACACAACCTAAAAAATTTCCAAGTAAAAAGGATTTTGATTAGGAAATTTTCGAAAGATAAATACATTACGACATAGTGCGGAGGTGAGAAGGTGTGGGAGTGTAGGAGGATGGGTGGCATGAATTCTCCATACAAGGGTTGAAAATATACTATGGGAGTGCGGGAGGATGAGTGGTATTAATTCTCCACACAAGACTTGAAAATAGACAAAGTGTTGGTTGTGCGGGGGATATACCTGTGCGAAGTGCGGAGGTGAAGAAGATATAGCTATGCGGAGTGTTGAGATAAGCCTTTGCACAACCTGAAAAATGGCTAAGTAAACAGGCTTTTGATTAGAAAATTTTCAAAAGATGAATACATTACAGCAAAGTATAGAGGTATGAAAGTGCGGAAGTACCGGAGGAAGAGTGGTATGAATTCTTTGCATGAGGGTTGAAAATAGGTTGGTTGTTGGCTATGCAGGAGATGTACTTATGCGGAGTGCGGGCATCTGGAAGATAAATCTATGTGGAGTGAGGAGATATGATCATGGCAAAAGCCTCCACATAACCTGAAAAATGGCTAAGTAAAACGGCTTCTGACTAGGAAATTTTTGAATGTTAAATACATTACAGAGCTTGAATTGATTTAAGGCCAAGTGCATGACATGTATCTACTAAAATATTGTTTCCACAGATGAATTACCTTTGGAATATGGGTAGTCATAAATAAAAACCATTAGGAAGCTCATAGAAAAGCAGCACATTTACTTTGCATTAGTTCTAAATCTCTAAATCCATACTCTTTCCTCATAAATCATATCAAATTAGTGATCCATAAACGAATTGGTTATCATGCAAATTATGTGCCTTGTCACACTTGTTGTAGAGTGCAGGAGGATGGATACTATGAATTCTCCGCACAAGGGTTGAAAATAGACTAAGTGTTGGTTGTGTGGGGGATATACATGTGCGGAGTGCAAAGGTGCAAAAGATATTGTTGTGCGGAGTGCGAAGATATGGTCATATCAAAAGGCTAAGCACAACGTAAAAAATGGTGAAGTAAAAGGTATTTTGATTAGGAAATATTCAAAATATAGTGGATTGGGGGAAGAATTTTATACAATATTTGCAAAAGTATTGAAAATAGACTAAGTGTTTGTTGTGTGGTAGTTGTACCTGTGCAAAGTGCAGACTTGTGGAAGATATATTTATTTAGAGTGCAGAGATATGGTCATAGAAAAAGCATCCACACAACCTGAAAATGGCTAAGTAAAAAGGCTTCTGACTAGGAAATATTCAGAAGATAAATACATTACGGAGCTTGAATTGCTTTAAGGCCAAGTGCATGATGTGTGTTTACTAAAATTTCATTTCCACACATGAATTACCTTCGGAATATGGGTAGTCATAAATATAAACCATTAGGTATCTCATAGAAAAGTGAGACATTTACTTTGCATTAGTTATAAATCTCTAAGTCCCTTACCTTGTAAATCAGAGCAAATCAGCATGCCATAAATGGCTCAGTTATCGTGCAAATTACATGCATTGTCGCAATCACGTGGTGCAGAGTGCGAGAGGATGGATGGTATGAATTCTCCGCATAAGGGTTGAAAATAGACTAAGTGTTGGTTGTGTGGCAGATATACCTATGCAGATGTCAAGGTGCAGAATATATAGCTATGCAGAGTGTAGAGATATGGCCATAGAAAAAGGCTCCGCACAAAGTGAAAAATGGCTAAATAAAAAGGCTTTTGATTAGGAAATTTTTGAGAGATAGTGGATTGGGAGAAGAATTTTATACAAGATTTGCAGAAGTGTAAAAAATAGAAGAATAAAGGAGCCTTTTGTGGTGATATCTTATGTACCACATCCTTTAGTACGAATGTTTCTCAACCAACAATTTAGAGAAGGGATATTGACAAACTGACTTGCCAAATTTAAAGAATATGACATGGAGATCAAGCCCCCAAATTAGCTATTGCCACAAAAAATGAAGACATGGAAGAAGTCTCACCTCTTCAAGAACGACATTATCAATTTCTACATTTGGAAGAAAAAAGTGCAAAAGCATTGGAAAGCATGGCCAACAAACAACAGATTGTCAAGAAGTATTTTGATCATAGTGTCACTGCCAAGCATTTCCAAAAGGATAAATGGGTTTTAGTTTAGAACAAGGCCAAGGAGAAGCCATATTTTCATTCCAAGTTCGAAGCCTTATGGATCAAGTCATATCAGATTGAGAAAATCTTTGGTCCCAATTCTTACTTATTGAAAGATGCAACTAGAAATGTTCAAACATTGTCTATGAATGAGCAATTCTTGGAGAACTTCTTTATTTAATCTCCAGTTCTCATTGTTTTGTATATAAACCTTTCTTCTTTTTCTTCATTTCCTCTTTCTTTCTTTATTTTCAATATTGTGTCTTCTCATGCTATAGCTTACTTTATTTTTCCATCCCCTTCACAATTTTTCTTTATTTTGACTCCATCACCTAATAATAGGCTCTCTACAGTCTTAACAACCCACAGGGGGTTACTGTCCCACAGTTGGAGTCGATTTTCCATCCATTTCATGTCTCACTTTTCAATCCAAATCTTGTATAAAATGCTTTTCCCAATCCATTATCTTTCAAAAATCTCCTAATCAAATGCCTTTTTACTTAGCCATTTTTCATGGTGTGCAAAGCCTTTTTCTATGACCATATATCTGCACTCTGCATAGCTATATATTTTTCACCTCCACACTCTGCACAGGTATATCCCTTACACAACCAACACTTCAAAAGGAAGTATTGAACAGTCATCTTACATTTTGGTATATTGAAAGGAACCAACATTTCCAATACATTTGGAACTGAATGCATTAGCTATTGCCATAGAAAATGAAGACATGGAAGAATTCTCGGCTACTTAAGCACGGTCTTTTCAATTGCTATAATTGGAATAACAAAGGGAAAAGGAATTGGAAAGCATGACCAACTGACAATAGATATCCAAGAAGTATTTTGATCATATTGCCACTGCAAATCATTTTTAGAAGGATTAATGGATTTTACTTTGGAGCAAGGCTAACAAGAAGCCATCTTTTCATTCCAAGTTTGAAGCCTTATGAACCGGGTCATATCAGATTGAGAAAATCTTTAGTTACAATCCTTACTTATTAATAGATTCAACTTGAAAGGTTCATGCACTACCTATGAATGGGAAGTTCCTCAAGCACTTCTTCATTTAATCGTCAATTCTCACTATTATGTACATAAGTCTTTCTTCTTTTTCTTTTATTTCCTCTTTTTCTTTGTTTCCTTTCAAAACTATATATTCCCATGGTATAGCTTACTTTATTTTTCTATCCCCTTCACAAATTTTTATTACTTTGACTACATCACCCAATGATAGGCTCTTTGGATTCTTAGTAACCCACAAGGAATTATTGTCCCATAGTTGGAATTGATTGTTCATCCATTTCATGTGTCACTTTTCAATCCAAATATTGTATAAAATTCTTCTCCCCATCCACTATCTTTCAAAAATTTCCTAATCAAAATCTTTTTTACTTACCCATTTTTCATGTTGTGTGGAACCTTTTTCTATGACCATATCTTTGCACTCTGCATGGCTATATCTTCTGCACCTCCGCACTTCACACAGGTATATCCCCCGCACAACTAAGACTTGGTCTATTTTCAACCCTTGTGCGAAGAATTCATACCATTCATCCTCCTGCACTCCCGCACTTATGCACCTCCACGCTTCCAATACTTTCGCACCATTGATTATGACAAGCCACGTAATTTGCATGATAACTGATTCATTTATGGCACGTTGATTTTCTCTGATTTATGAAGAAAGGGAGACGATTTAGGACTAATGTGAAGTAAATATCGTTCTTTTATATGAGCTACTTAATGGTTTCTATTTATGATTTACCCATATTTCGTAAGTAATTATTATGTGTGGAAAGAACATTTTAGTAAATACGCCCCATGCACTTGGCCTTAAAGCAATTTGAACTCTGTAATGTATATTCATAAGTTTCA
>ML812074.1:103554-136191 GCA_009831015.1 Picea engelmannii | reverse complement strand
TTTTTTTTATTTTAATTGTTATATTTTGTATTATATTTTATTTTTTAGTTTTGTGTTTTAATTAATATTTCATTTTTAATTCTTTTTAATTAATATTTGTTTATTTTTTTATTAATGTTTATTTTGACAAACTAACCTAAATATTAACAACTAACTCAATTATTAATCATTAATTAATTAATGATTAATTTATTAGTAACCAGTCTAACATAAACCTAACTATACTAAACTTATTACTAACATTATTGACCTATTGATTTTATCCTAACTTGGTTTATTGCAAATGTAGGGATGAAGATGGAGGGATAATGGAGGATGACGTCATGAGGCAGGAGCAGTATGGTATTGTCGGTATGGTGGTAAGTTGTCTGGAGAGGGGATATCTTATGCAATGGATTGATGACACATTGGGATAGGGCCCACTGAAAAAACCACCTCATTTTGGACCCCCCCCATCGTTAAAGGCAGAACGGTCGAGGGGGTCCGGAATCGCCTATAGATCGTCCATCTGCGCACTGTCATGACGACCGTAGATCTATGCGTACTTTTTAATCACCATTCCGGAAACCTCCCCACACGTCGTTAAAAACATAACATTCGAGGGGGTCTGGAATCCACTGTCATTCGTTGATCTACGCACCGCTAGATCGACCGTCGATCTAAGCACGTTCTTTATTCTTCAAGCACGAATGCAGTATATGAGGAAAAACTTATGCTTAATGACCATTTTGAGGGTTTGGTGCACTACTTCCCTTGCTTTTGTCACAATGGGGTTAGGAAAAACAACTCAGCGTAAAAAATCATGAATTTTCCTTTTCCTTTCCTTTCCTTGAAACTAATTTGTAGAAATGAAATATTATTTGCAAGCCAAAATACATCCAGAGTGAAAATTTTCCAGTCACCAGATGATACTATGAATTCTAGGCTTATAACACTTTGCAATATTGCGCACACCACGTGCACCATTACTATGTGTGTGCACACCCTGCAATGCTAAATTTAGCATGTGCATCCACACACAATATTATTCTACGTGACGCCATAATTTACCACGCGCACCTGCATGCCACATTTTCTGTGCAGTGCCAAAATTTTCCGCACACACCATGACACCATATTTTTCCGTGCGGTACTAAATTTTTATTGCGCGCACCTACACGCTATCATTTTTCTACACAGCACCAAAATTTAACGCGCGCATCAGCACGCCAATTCCTTGTCGCGTAGTGCCAAATTTTACTTATCCCGAGATTTTCACTATGCCACATGAATTTTTGGTGCACCTAACTGTGCACATTCACCATAGACATTCGACAACTATGAAATTCATTCAATTTCACACCGATAACACCAGCTCACCCTCTATAACAATAGATCGTTGTGGGTTGACATTTCTGGAATGAAATTTTCCCAAACTCAATTTGTGATTCGGGAATTTTAATTATAAAACTCGCTCCAACTGTCATGGACTCACTGTAACTTCAAATTCGACGAATTCCAGGTCCGAATTTGCTAGAAAATATATTAAATCAATATATCTCATCACTTGGCTGAAGTTTTCCATTTTCTCATGAATTCAACCACAAAAATTGGGGCTTTTCCTCATTTCCGCCCAGTTGTCGTTACTTTTTACCATGGACATTCTACAAACTGAAATTTGGCCACTTCAAAATAAATCCTCTGTGACATTTTGCTTCAACTCAACTTTCTTGGCCCATCCAGTCTTAGTGTTAAAAACTGAAGCTATGATACCAATTTGTAATATCCCCAACCATCCACAGGCTGGGAAATGCCACTCCAGAACATTATTTCATGCTCTGATACCAATTTGTAACATCCCCATCCATCCACAGGCCAGGAAATGCCACTCCAGAACATTCTTTCATGCTTTGATACCAAACTGTAATGTCCCCGACCATCCATTCCAGGTCACGCTACGCCAGAGAACACAACCGCTATCTGTGCGGAACATACTGTAACATACTCAGCATCTAACTAATCTATGCTACATAAATTTTTCTAACTATATGAAATTAAAACATATGCACATAGAACACCTGCAGAAGATTTACATGTAAAACGTAAATAGACAAATACATTTTGTCAATGCATGCATTCATAATGAAATAATAGTGAACACATACATGCAACATATACAGGAAATACCCATAAAAATAAACATGTAAATAACAATGTAGTATGTAAACTTATCACACAATTGGAACTTATCTTGGTAAGAATGTCACCAACTGCGTGCAGGCCTTCCACAAACCTCCCAGCCTTAGACCACACTATTCATCACTCTCAACAGTGAGTCAACCCCGATATGGGACTAAACTCCACTCGAGTAAAGGGTTCCTAACCATGCTAATGGCTCATGGAAAATAGGAAAGACTTTGTCACGGTGCTCACTCAACTAACAACCTACAGTCTCTAATTCTCCCCCCCATGGCGGTCCCACCCAAGAAAGTGTGCCCCTTCTCTTCTCAACAGTCCCTTGGTTTCCCCACTTCCCTTCCAGGGCTTCAGCAACATGCCCGACAGGAAGTCTCAGATCCCTATAGCTACAGTTTAGAACCTTCATGAAATCGACTCCCAACAATTCTCTCACCCAGAGAATTGCTCACGGGCCTGACAACCTGCCTCTTCAATATCCCACAGGCCTGACAACCCACTTCTTTAGTATCCCACAGGCCTGAAAACTCACTTCTTTATTCCATATTCCCAAGCTAACCAGGTACACCAACACAAAATGGCTATGGATACAGGTTCAGATACAGTGAAATGATTTTTTGAGGATAACTGACTATGTGAGTGAAAATGGTCATGGAATCCTCGCTGAATGATGGAAGGAATCATGGAAAAGATGATCGTATGAATGATGTGGAAACTCAGTCCCAAAAATATGTATGCATGTCCCCAAATTGACACTTTTCATGTTGGGAGCTACGTTGGCCCACTTGTCCCCAACTTTAGAACTTAGGATAAAATAATTATCCATACTTTATGATTTAAAGAAATATTAATATAATATTCCTTTTTGGCTCGAGATCCCTAGCTTAGCCCCTTTCCTTAACTTAGCCCTACCCTTTCTCTAACCAGTGGAGCTTATTCCCCCATCTCTTTTATCGTGGTCAGTCTACGTGCAGCGATGTATTTATATTAAATATGAGACATGTACAAAAACAGGCACACTGGCCTTTAACATCTAGGCTCTCCAGCCTAATCAAAACATAAACATACTAGATTATAATAACTGGCTCACCAGCCTATAAAACATATCATATACACAAAGGCTCCCTGGCCTCAACATCATGCGCACTTAAGATGCTACGCGCGATATCCTAGAATGTGCACTCTTCCTCATTTTACTGCGCAGTACATGCGCGCACTATGCCATGAAATGTGCATACAAAAATGATATCAAAACAATTCACCAACTTAAGTACATTTGTATTTACACTTACAATTGGGTTCGGCCCTAGGAATATTACAATCCTACCAAAGTTCATCCCGTTATTTTTGGAATACCTTGGTTAGCCACAACCAATGCATTTATTGGCTATAGAGAGGGAGAAATGACCATCTCAAATGGACTTTCTATCCAGAAGCTCACCATATAGCCTCCAATCCAACCCATCATGGAGAATGTATGGTAGCTTTAATGTCCATACAATAATGAGGACTGGGAATAACCCATATTGCCAAGTGACCATGCATGGGCACTTCAGGAGCACACAACAAAAAATGTGCTAAACTAGTTCATTTCTGCTATCACATGTGTTGATTTTCCACAATATTTTCCCCAATTTGAGTACATGTTTGGGAAATAATTTCAGGAACAATTGGACCCATCCATTTTTTCTTTGACATCTTTTATCTTTGAGATATATGAGTCTACCATGTCTTATACCATTCCATACGAGATTAGCCCAGGAAAATTTCTACATATAAACTCTGGGCTAGATGCAGACCAACAAAAACAATTAGTAAGTATCCTTAAAGAACAATCATGATCACTTGCCTAGGATTACACTGACATGAAGGGTATACACCCTGACACATGCATCCATCACATATATACCCAAGGGGAAGTAACACTTGTCAGGAAACCCCAGAGAAGGATGAACCCAACACTCAAATATATAGTAAAATAGGAGATCCAAAAGTTATTAAATGTTGTATTTATTTATCCCATCTCCGATAGTAAGTGGGTGTCCTTGCTTGTAGTGGTTCCAAAGAAAGTGACCGGGAAATGGAGAATTTTTGTTGATTTATGGGAACTCAACAAAGACACTCTGAAGGATTACTTTCCTCTTCCTTTCATCGGCAAAGTTTTGGATACCTTGTATGGAAAGAAGTATTTATCCTTTTTAGATGGATATAATGGGTACAATCAAATTCTCATAGCAACCAAGGATCAGGACAAGAAAACCTTTACTTGTCCTTGGGGAACCTATGCCTATAAGGTTTTACCATTTGGATTGTGTAATGCTCCTGCTACATTTCAACAAGAGGTACTAGGGATATTGGTTGAGCTTATTCATGATTGTGTGGAGGTCTACATGGATGACTTCACAGTTTATGGAAACATTTACCAGGAAGCCTTAGAAAACCTATAAAAATATCAGATGCCAAGAAATGAACCTATCTCCAAGTCATGAAAAATTTAAAATGTTGATAACTGAAGGAGTGGTTCTAGGATACCATGTTTCATTTGAAAGGATAAAAGTCAATCCTTCAAAGATTGAATTCATCATCAGACTTCCACCCCCCAAAACTCAGAAAGAGGTGAGAAGCTTCTTGGACATGCCGGATACTACCGACAGTTTATTGAAAATTTTACAAATATTGTTGCACCCATGTTTAGATTGTTAATAAAGGATGTTGATTTTGTTTGGAATGAGCAGTGTCAAACTGCCTTTGAAGCCCTGGAATCCAAGTTGTTTGTGGCACCAGTTCTTAGAGGGCCCAACTAGACTCTCCCATTTCACATATCTATTGATGCCTCTGACACCGCAATAGGAGGAGTATTAGGGAAGAAAGAGGACCAGTAGTCCTATGCCATTTATTTCGTGAGCAAGAACTTGTCCCCTGCTGAGCTAAACTAGACAGTTACCGAGAAGGAATTCTTGGAAGTAGTTCATGCTATCAATAATTTTTGTCATTACATTACAGGTTACGAAGTATATGTACATATAGAACATTCCTCCATTATATTTCTCATGAATAAACCCATACTAATGGACGAGTGACTAGGTGGCTCCTGCTATTGCAAGAGTTTAACATCACCGTTCTTGACCGACCAAGAAAGGAGAATTTGGTAGTTGATTTTATTTCATGAATAAAAACTGAGGATGATGATATTCCTATAGATGATAGTTTCCCACGTGAGCACCTTTTTTCCCTCTCTATAAATACCCCGTGGTTTTCGGATATGGAAAACTATCTGGCTACTAGGAAGTTACCGTCTCATTTGTTACCTCATGAAAAGTGTAAAATTATCACGCAAAGTGCTCATTACTCTTGGGTTGGCCATGACCTTTTTCGTACAGGTCCTAATTTGATTATTCGTAGATGTGTCCAAGAGGATGAGGTACCAGAAATACTATGAAGTTGTCATGATGGACCATGTGGTGGCCATTTTTCTATCAAACGTACAACATATAAGGTGTTACATTCAGGTTACTATTGGCCTAGCATTTTCAAATTTGTTTCCAAGTATGTGAGGAGTTGTGATAGTTTCCAAAGGATAGGAAGACCTACATCAGTTGAAGAAATTCCCTTGCATGCCCAAGTTATGATAGAACCTTTCGAAAAATGGGCCCTTGACTTTGTAGGACCAATTTCTCCCATGTCCTGTAAGAAGAACTATATTTTGGTTTGTACAGACTATGTCACCAAGTGGGTGGAGGAAAAATCCCTATTTAGGGATACAGAAAAGTTTATTGTCGAATTCATTTATGAAGAAATCTTTACCTATTTTGGTGTCCCTCGTGAAATTGTTACAGACCAAGGCACTCAATTCACTTCCAAGATGATGAGAAAGCTAACAGAGAAATATGGGATTAAACATTGTAATTATTATCCATACCACCTGCAAACTAATGGTCAGGTAGAATATACAAACAAAGTTCTGGAAGCTATCTTGACCAAGACTGTTCAATTACATCACTGGGATTGGGCTGATAGGCTTCTAGAGGCTTTGTGGGCTTACCGGACAACCTGGAGAAACACCACTGGGCATACCCCTTATGAGCTAGTGTATGGGAAGCAAGTACTTCTACCAATAGAATTCCAAGTAAGGACCTTCTGTATTGCCGCAGAATTGGGATTAAAATTAGACAAGGCTCAGAAACAACGAGACCTACAATTGAATGAGTTGGATGAGATCAGGCAAGATGCCATCCAATGAACAATATTAGTCCAAAACCAGAGGAGAAAGTGGCATGACAAGTTTATTAAGAAGAAACACTTCCATCCTAATGATTGGGATTTGTTGTTTGATTCCTGATTTAAACCTTCAAAGGAAAACTCACCACCTGGTGGTTGGGCCCTTACGAGGTGGTCGTTGTATATGACAATGGAGCTGTGAAAATCGAAACAATTGACAATGGACAAGTCTCCTTTGTAGTAAATAGACATTGACTCAAACTTTATCATAAGCCCATTTCCAAAGAAGACTTTCTACAGGTCATGTCAACTGACAAGGCATTGGTCTTGTAGATGGGGAAGTCTCCCCTTGTTCTTGAATTTTTTCTGAATTTTCTACTGTACGTATGTAAATAGTTTTTGAATTTTGTTAATAAGAAATTATAGAGATTTCTATAGGTATCTATTTCACCAGGAGTAGACAGTTTCAAGGAAATATAAAAGAAGGATTTTTCTTCAAAACATTGTTACACTTGAACCTTGTTGTCTACTAAGCATCAAATGAATATTGACCTGTTGTAATTAGCCATATGTTTTCAAAAAAAATTAAAAAAAACCATCTTCTCTTTTCTTAAGGCATTTTAAAAAGTAGTTTCTCTTGAAAATATTCACCACTATATAAGGAAGTGATACTGTAACCATCGATATTAAAAATCTCTCATACATTTTTCCCAAGAAACTTGAGTAAGTGAGTAAAGTATCTTTATTAAAAAGTAATAAGGAGGTCTGATTAGTGGTTAGTCATGGAAACATCACAATAACTTACAAAATAAGAAAGTGAGTTGAGCCTAGAGATACCTTTCTGTTCTTTCTCAATGGTACCATCCACTACACACTAAATAGATTGATTATATCATATATTTAGATAGGCCACGTCCTCTTAAGTACCCCTTACATCAGGACAATCAGTAAGAAATATAACGAAAAGTCATCCTCTAATATAAATACCATCCCAATTGAAAAAAAAAAAAAATGTTTTCGGAGTTGTCCCCCCATATTCTTGCATAAAACAATCCTATACTAAAATATTAAAATGTGGAGGGCCAGTCTCTAAGGGTGTAAGCGGCTAACCCATCGGGATACTGAACAAGTCTGCTGGTAGCAGGTACCGACCTATGGTATGACTAGGTAAAACCATCAGAGTACTGAACAAGATTGCTTGCAACAGGGCATTCTACCTAGCGAGGATGGTAATCTAACAAAAAATAAATAATAAATTTAAAATTGTCCTGATGTACGACATTACTTGTAGACAAAGCTGACATGAAGTATGTATGGTTAATATAGGGTTAATGAACTCCATAAACTTTCCATTGCGAACTAACTTTGAGACTATCTTGAAACTCTCTTGCCTACCTCTTTTTATATATATGTAGGATGTTCTATCCTATAGGTGGGGCCATATTCTAACTATCTCGTCAAACCAATCTGTGAAATTTATCTCTACACTTAACAAACTATAAATCTTCGTCTATTGGGAGAACTGATTGGTTTCCTATATTTTTTATTGTGAGGTGTCACAATAATTAGGTGTGGGGGAGGAGTTCATGATTTGACAAATGATCATTTCCTAGAGAAGTAAATCTTTGTAAAACTTCATGTATTGTTTTCATGACACAGGTTATTACATCAACAGTCATTTTATTTTTGAAATGTTAATCTCCTGTGTGCTATAAATTGTTGTACATATCCTTAATAGACCACTTTATTGGTTTATTTTCGTTACAGGTTGTTCATTGTAGGATTGAAATTACATTCCTTATGCGAGTGGATTGAGTAAGAATGGTGGAAAAATCAATAATAATAGAACATTCTACCTCTGCTCTCAATCACTATGACTGTCAAAACCATTCCAAGATTGTAGGCTATCCATTATAAAAGTTAAAAATGCATTTAGCACAGAGGTACCATATGGAGTGTCGTATGAGGTGTCGTATGAAGTGTCGTATGAGGTGTCAAACGAAGTGCCATATGACAATATACACCAGTAATTGTCCACAATTTCAGGTAACCAAGAATCGATGACATTTAATTGAATAAGTTTATGGCAATCAAAGTTGAATATGCAAACCTTAGACATTTTCATGATCAAATATCCAAGTCAAAAGACTTGGGCATTGATCTAACTTCGTATCATTAGATTTCCCCCAAAAATGAGCCTTCAAATTCAAATTTTCTCACACATGGCAACTCGTGTGCGCATGTGTGCAACCAATTCCACCCTAGGCGCATTAAAAAATGGAATTGGGTTATCCCATTATTCCAATTCAACTCTGCCATTTGCACTCGCTCTTGTTTTAAAATGCACTCAGCCTATTTTTGTTTGTTCCTTTGTTAAAATTGCGCTCAACCTCTATTCAAATCGTGTCATTCCTTGGCCCGATTGCACCCTTTCTTGGTAAATTTCTCCTTTTGACCATTCCTTCACATCATCACGATGCCAAAAAGGTTTGAGACCTCTTCCTATGCATACATTTTCTCCATCCCTAAGTGTTGAGTTCCTGTTTTGACATAAATAATGCCCTATCTTACCTTGTATCTAAGACTCTTTGCCTATGTTATGAGCTTATACTTCACTATTTCCCCCCCACACACATACCTATTGACTGTGTTCATGATCACAAGAGGTAATTGATGATTTAAAGTATGTTTTGTTTAACTTTCTTGGATTAATTCAATTAAAGTGTTTTATTTTGTATAGTCCTAATAGTTTGACTCATGAGTAGCTTATCCGGTACTTGCGCTATTTTGGTACTGCCAGACATCGTGCAATTCGACACCAAAGATATTACAGTACCCAAGGTATTTTTGATTCGGTACTATGTTCCATATCCATTTTGGTACTGTCTGCTCTGCATCCATTCTGGTACCAGACTCACGACTGTGTGTATTCCGGTACCAAAACCTCTGTTTCCAGAATGCGCCAGTTGGACCAGTAGGGTGGTGAAGATTTCAAGAAGGCAGTTGAACAGAAGCTCCCAAATTAGTTTTCCAGAATACGAGAGACTCCATCGCTCACGCACTTCGTGTCATGAGGATGGAATCGATTCCTAGAAATTCGATGTACATATTAATTGTAAAATCTCTCAAATTTTTTAATGATTATCCATAGATATTGATAGTATCATCTTACCTTATATAAGGAATGTTGTATAGATAATAGTTAGTGAATAATAGGGAATGTAATGAAGTATGCTATCAGAACTAGACAATAATTATCGTTTTTATGTATGAAGTAAAAGACTGTTGATCCAATCTACCAGTTGAATTAATGAAAAAGATCTTTTATGTCAATTCTTGAATGTGAGTGAAAAGATTTAGTCTGTTACTTTCTTAAGAGGTTCCTTGTTAGTTCGGCAAGGTCCCACTGCCCCAACCATGGTAAACCTCCTTGTATACGTTATGTGTGTTTGTGTGGATATTTTACAACACAGTGTGTGTGTGATTGATCTTTAATTTATTTTCAGAGTTCAGCATTGAGTTAATTGTTTTGGATTGGTGTGAATAAGAAGGTTCTAGATCGAATAGATACTTCATTCTTAGATGTTAAAGATGGCCATTTAATTATTTGAAGCGTGGACTGATATCTTGAGTTTATGATTGCAGTAGAATTAGTATATCAAGGAATTAGAACACTTTATATCTCATCTTCATGCTCTGCAATAAAGTCTCTCAGTTATACTGGATATTCCTTGTGTTGGTTTGATTGAATTACATGAAGTTGGAGTTGGTTTTGATTTCAAGAGAGATTGGAATTGATTGCTAGTTACTGTTTTGATTTCTATAGGAGACAATCTTCTTAAGTCTGTCCCTTTAATTCATGAGCCTGAAATGAACAGACTTGTTTCTTTAGGACAACATCTCTTTGATTGGTTGTTTGTTTAAGTTTCATTATCAGTTTTCTCTTTTAAGTTCAAAGATATTTGAAGTATTTAGAAATCTTAGAAACAAATTTTTTATGTTATTAATTATTTCCTATATGCAACAGACTTAGGTAGGTTACCTGTTCTCGGCACATATAGTGTAACAACTCTTTTGATTACGAATCCCGGATTGACATTTAAATTAGTGTAAGATATATATTGAACATATTTATACACCAACATTTTGGCGCCGTTGTCGGGGAGTTGTAAACGGTAATAGGTAGCATTTTGAGTTTTTGATTTGTTTGATGAAGTATTGGATTGGATTTGAGGGTGATCTGAGGGCAGAGAGAAGACAATAAGACGAGAGGTAAGAACATGTGCATCCACTTTGGTGGGGTTACTCCAAAGTCAGGTTGTCCTCCTACCTTTAATTAGGAATCTGAGTTTTTTATTCATTTAATTTAAATTTCTTTTATGAGTAGATATAGGGATAATAATGGTAGGTTTATTGCTCCTAAAATCTCAGAAAAGATAGAAAAGAAAACAACAAAAAGAACCCCCCCTTATACTAATTCATCAAAAATTTGTGCAGGAAAAATTCTCAGAGGAGAGAGCTCAAAGGCAGCAATTGCAACAACAATAAAGAACACTAAATATGAAGCCACTGTTCATATTGAAGACATAAGACAACAAGAAAGGGAGGAAGCACTAGCAACCCCATCCAAAGGAGAAACTAGAAAAGAAACAGAGGTAGTAATAGAAGAGGTTGCATCTGTTGTTGGAAGCCCACACAAAACCTTGGAACAACTAGAGATACCAAGAAACCCAGTGTTGGAACCATCCCTCAGTGGAGAAACTTCACCACCTACCTACAGGTTGTTTGGAGACATGGAAGAAGAAGAGGGAAACATATCTAATGAAACATAAACATTTGGATTCCCGATATTGGATATCGCTAAAGACGTTGCTATGAGAACATTCCATTATATTCACTTCCTCATTTATGAGGTATGTCAATAGAAGACCCTGAGTCATTCCTATTTGAATTTGACATATTGTGTAGGAGCTATAACTACACATATAATGCTCAAAAATTAAAACTTTTCCCAGCTACACTAAAAGATTTAGCACTAAGGTGGTTCATGAGCTTAGAGGAACACACCATTTTGTCTTGGGATGATATGAAGGAGACCTTCCTCCAGAAATACCAAGATTACTGCAGACTTAGGGGTGCTAGGAATGATATATTCAAAATGCATCAATCAGAAGAAGAAATCTTAGAAGACTACCTAGAAAGGTTCTTATACAATTACCAAAAGACTAAGCAATTTTCCTTAGACACAGCTACTCTTAGGACTGTCTTTCTAAAGGGTGCGAGGGATGATTGCATTGAAGTGTTAAACCTTATGAGTTCTAGGGAGGTGTACCAAAATCCATTTGTAGACATAGCAGAGTATTGTAAAAGATACTCTCGCAGTTAAGCTAAAATGGGGAAAAGCATAAGCGACCCTACCAACAAAATTGTTAAACCCACATCTGGAGGTGTCACTAGGATTGAACTGGAAAATCTATTAGTAAACTTTAAAACAGATATCCTAAACACCATCAGTTCCCAACTAGATACCATGAAAATTAAAAGAAAACAAGAGGAAGAAAATGTTGCATTAGCAATTTTCTGTCATCAATGTAGGAGGAAACACCCCGAAAAGGAATGCCCCCTTAATGTTATTGAAATTTGTGGTCTCTGTGCATAGGACCATCCTACTAATGAATTCCCTTCTCTACCTGGACTCAAGGCCATGTTCAAGGGAGGAGGAGAACCTGAGACATCCTACCCCTTAGGAGACCATGGAGACAACAAAACCCCAACATGTTTGCAGACCCAACTCAACATCAATACCCCCAACAACAATGGGTACCCCCCCATGTCTTACCCTTAGTGGTTGACACAAACACAACCTTGGAAACAAGGGTGGAGAGGACCTATATATGGGAATGTTCCCTTCCAACCAACAAAGTTTCCCACCTATCCACAATACCCTTCGAATATTTCACATCTACTCCCAGGATTTAACCCCCCTACCCTTCTTTCGCCCCCACAATTACAACAACAACTCTCACTACCCATGAATCCAAATATTGAGCAACCAATGCAAGTTGCACCCATCCAAAACCCTCCTCGGCCTACCCCCATTCTTGCACAACCTATCCCTAACCCAAGTAACAGGTCGACACAACCTATACAAAACGTTGAAGTACAAACCTTCCCTACATATGTAATAATGCCAGCTCCATTTAATGGAATTGAATTAAGATCAGGAAGGGTTGTAAACAAACCAAATCCCACTATGGTCATCCAAGAAGAACAAGTACACAATCACACAAATCTAGAAGAACAAATAGATGGCCAAACAGTTCAAGGAGAAGAACAGATGACTAATCCATTGAACAAAGAAAGAAACACTGCGGTACAACAAGAAATTCCTTCTCCCAACTCCCTTGTAGTAGAAACACCTCATAAAATGAATCCTCCTTACCCAGAAAGGATGCTCATAAATAAAATTGAGGAACCTCTAGAACATAATCTAGAGACTGAATGCCAGAACATATGTGTAAAGATCCCACTACTACATGCCATTAAAGACATACCTATCTATCCCAAAATTGTAAGGGACCTTTGCATTAAAAATACAGGGAGAAAGAGGAAGGAACCTTCTGTCATATGGGTGGTAGGTCAGTTATCAAAGTTTATAACAGAGATTCCATCTAAGTATAGTGATCCAGAGAACCCAGTGGTAACCATAAAAATCAATGGTGTTGCCTTACCTAACACATTGATTGATCTAGGGGAAGCAATAAATGTGATGTCAGTAAACACTATGAAAACACTACAACTAGATCACCTGAGACCAACACAAACTCTGCTGGAGCTTGCAGCAAAATCTGTCATCACCCCAACAGGGAGTTTAGATGACATAACATTTACATTGGCTTCTTGGGAATACCCTATGGATTTCTTAGTAATTCATCCCAAATCCCCCAAACTAGGAAATCCAGTAGTACTTGGCTGACCTTGGTTGGCCATTGTCGATGCATTCACTAGCTATCGATCTGGAGAAATGACAATCTCCAATGGCACTCAAAGTCAAAAACTCATCCTTTTTCCCCATGTCCAACCAGCCACTGAATTTCTTCTCTGGTTGGAGAATCCCTATTGGGAGGAGGACTGCACTCAGCCCTTGTTGACACTTGAACAAGTGAAAGGAGTACAAGAGAAAACTAAAGACCAAATATTAAGTCTATTCTTGGCTGACTCAACATGCATCGATTATCCTCAATCTTTCCCTAACTACACACACATCTTTAGCCCCGAATTTCAAGAAATTTGGCATCTTCCCGCTGCTACAGCAGCCACTGTTTCAGAAATAGAGGAAGGGAAAGAATCCGTTGTTCAAGCTGTTGAAATTGGTCCTAGAAAGTCCTTATATATCAATGCTATCCTAGAAATAGATCAACAAAAAAAGTTGATACAAATGATTCAAGATAAATCTGATGCTTTTGCATGGGATTACTCTGACATGAAAGGGATCCACCCAGACACCTGTATGCATCATATTTACACTAACGATTATATCAGACCTGTCAGGAAGCCTCAAAGAAGAATGAACCCATCCTTGAAAGTTATAGTAAAAGAAGAACTCCAAAAAATCCTACAATCCAGTTTCATTTACCCTATATCATATAGCAAGTGGGTCTCCCCATTAGTTATCGTACCAAAGAAAAAAGGGAAATGGAGAATTTGTGTGGACTTTCAAGAATTAAAAAAGGCCACCTATAGGGACTACTTCCCTTTGCCTTTCATAGATCAAGTCTTAGACACTTTGTCTGGGAAGAGGTACTTTTCTTTCCTGGATGGGTTTAGTGGTTACAACCAAATACAAATTTCACCAGAAGATCAGGATAAGACCACATTCACTTATCCTTGGGGAACCTATGCCTATAGGGTTCTCCCCTTTGGGTTATGTAATGCCCCTGCTATGTTTCAAAGGGTTGTCTTGGCTACTTTCAATGATTTAACCAACGATTGTGTGGAAGTCTACATGGATGATTTCACGGTATATGGGGATGATTTCCAACAGGCATTGTATGATTTGGAGAAGGTACTGGTTAGGTGTAAAGAGACCAACCTCTCACTCAGTCACGAAAAATTGAGAATGATGCTCAYGGAAGGAATTGTTCTAGGTCACCACATCTCCGGTATAGGAATAAGAGTGGACCCTGCCAAGATCGACATTATTTCCCAAATAAAGATCCCTATCTCACAAAAGGAAATCTGAAGTTTCTTAGGGCATGYTGGATACTATAGGAGGTTTATTCAAAATTTTACAAACCCAGCTTCCCCCCTTTTCAAACCACTAACAAAAGATGTTGAATTCTGTTGGGATGAGCAATKCCAAATCTCCATTGAAATCTTAAAAACAAAACTTTCAAGTGCMCCTGCTTTGAGAGGTCCAAATTGGTCTCTTCCTTTCCATATTTTCACAGATGCCTCAAAGAACGCTTTGGGAGATGTATTAGGACAAAGGGAAGGGAAAATTCCTTATGTTATATACTTTGTTATTAAGAACCTCTCACCTGCTGAAGCAAACTATATTGTCACAAAAAAATAATTTTTATCAGTAGTGCATGCCATCAACAAGTTTAAACACTATATCACATGATACAAAGTTTTTGTGCACACTGACCACTCAGCTATCAAATTTCTAATGAGAAAACCTGTTACAAATGCTAGACTGACTAGATGGTTGTTGTTACTACAAGAATTCAATATCACTATCATATATAGGCCTAGGAGAGACAACTTGGTTGTTGATTTCTTGTCCAGACTTATTCATACAGGTGAGAGTACTCCAGTAGATGATGATTTTCCGGATGAGAATTTATTTTCCATTTCTACTTACACCCCTTGGTATGCAGATGTAGCCAACTATATCGTAACCAGGAATCTGCCTCAAAGTATGACATCTAGAGAAAAAAATAAAATTATTCAGCTAAGTTCCAACTATATGTGACATGAGGATACCCTATACCAAACTGGACCTAATTTGGTAATCAAAAGATGTGTTCAGGAAGACGAAATGCAAAATATCTTCAGAGCCTACCATGATGGCCCATGTTGAGGCCATTTTGTTGACAAAAGGACAACTTAAAAGATTCTACAGTCTGGCTATTATTGGCCAACCATATTCAAGGATGAAAATAAATACGTGGCTAGCTGCGATGATTGCCAAAGAATGAGAAAACCTACAGCAGTCGACGAAATTCCACTCCAAGCCCAAGTAGTGATCGAAACCTTTGAAAAATGGGCCTTATATTTTGTAGGACCTATCAATCCCATGTCCCGCAGGAGAAAGTACATATTAGTTTTCACAGACTATGTAACAAAATGGGTAGAAGCCAAGGCTTTGCATTCAACCAATGAACAATCTGTCATAGACTTTCTCTTTGAGGAATTATTCACTCGTTTCGAGGTGCCTCGGGAAATAGTCACTGACCAAGGGACATAATTCACCTCAAATTTGGTCAAGGCTCTTACTGAATAGTACAATATCAAACACAGAAAGTCTTCACCCTATCAACCCCAAGCCAATGGCCAAGTGGAATCGACCAAAAAAGTGATAGAGGCCATCCTCACTAAGACTGTTCAACTACATCACAGATACTGGGCTGATAGGTTGCCTAAAGCCTTGTGGGCCTACAAGACATCTTGGATAAATACAACAGGCCATACACCTTATGAGTGTGTGTATGGGAAACAGGTACTACTGCCCATAAAGTTTCAGGTAAAAACCTTCAAAACTACCATGCAATTAGGGATGGACCTGAATGAAGCTCAAAAATAGAGGCTATTACAATTAAATGAGCTTGATGAGATAAGACAGGATTCTCTACAAAGAACCACCCTGATACAAGAGAAAAGGACCAAATGGCACGACAAGTACATTAAAAAGAAGTCCTTCCAGTCAGGTGATTGGGCCCTCCTATATGATAGCAAATTCAAAAATTTTAAAGGTAAATTGTCTACCAGATGGATGGGGCCCTATGAAGTTGATATAGTTTATGACAATGGTTCGGTAAGGATAAAGACAATTGATGAAAATCAAACTTCCTTTGTTGTAAATGGGCATCGACTGAAGTTTTATCATAAGTCTCTGTCAAAAGAGGATTTCATAAAAAATGTTCTTCAGAGTTCTGAAATGAAACTAGTAAGCAAGAAGGTTTCCCCTCCTGCTGACCTACCACAGTAAGTTCAATTGTGTAAATTCATCTTCTCTACATAGGTGTGTCATTAGATAAAGTCTCTATTTTATTTTTCTAATATAACTAACAAAAACAAAACAAAAGTTGGTTGTGTTCCCATGTAGACAAACAAACAAGGAGGGAATCTACCAGATGGAGTCTTCTTTAAGTTTTTCAGACTCCTTAAAATTGAAAACACTGGCGAGCAGGAACTGGCTCGGGCTCGATAAAAATCCACAAGATGGTATAAAGAGTTTCCTTTAAGTTTTTCAGACTCTTTAAAATTGAAAACACCAGCGAGAAGGAACTGTCCCGGGCTCGATAAAAATCCACGGGACAATATAGAGAGTTTCCTTTAAGTTTGTCAGACTCTGTAAAATGGAAAATACGGGCAAGCATTAACTAATCTGGGCTGGACAAAAATCCACATAAAAGTAGTAGTTAGGATTATTATTGTTATTTTTGTAATAAAAGAGGAAATGCCAGCAGAAGCCGTGATCACCTTGGTTCCAAAAGAAAAGGGGTTTTGTCATCTCAGTAACTGGTCATTGTAGAATAGCCTCCTGTTACAGAGCTTTCTTGCATTATTCCTCTACAAAATTTTGGTAACTACATGGTTTTTCAATCGAATTTGATTACAGAACACCAACTATTCCTACAAATCACTGCCACCAGAGTCTGTGTCAAATATTTTTTTTAGCACCAGAAAATAATGTTCATCTCTATGCTTATATGGCACCAATGATCACCTCTATGTTCATCTGGTACCAAGGGCCACCCCTACACCAAATCATCTTGCTATTCTTATCCGGTACCGGATCCTATCCGGTATTAGAGGGACCCTGCGCTATTCTGGTACTAATTATGAACTCTACACACAGGTGATCCCATACTAGTTCCAATGTTGCACACAGGTGATCTGATACTTAGATGATCTGGTACTGGTAAGGATGTGTCTGGTACCTCTCATCATATTTCCAAGTTGTTGTTCAATTATTAGTGCAAGGACATACAGATTCAACATTTTTTTCATTTTATTTTAAGGAATTAGACTAAATATGCATTTAAAAACATATGATTACTCTCGGATCATGACATACCCTTTCTTTCATGAACCTTTGAAAAATCCTCGACCATAGTTTCATAAGAGAATATGTCCTTGTCCCCTAAAATATTAAGAGTGCAAGGTCATGATGTTTCTTACCAGATTAAACTCATACTCCCTCTGTCTATCCGGTAACTAAATCACATAAAATTATGATGCGCTAATGTACTATATGAAATGACATGAACCAGGTCTCTAAGCATATCGAATAATAATCCCAGCTGATTCTACACTCACGAGTCCCGATCATAACAACCAAAACTTTCCATGAATATTGTCCGACATCAAATTTCCCACAATTCCGTAAGCCGTTAGTGGATCCAACCTGCCTCACCATATCATTATGATTATCGATGTGACCATTGTAATCTACACTTCCATCTATAAACGCTCCTCTATATGGCTCTACCATCTAGATGAGCGTTATTTATCGTTGTTGTCACACCATCTATAGACATCATGTGCTTTTGTATCCCTTGCATATTTTTCCCCGTCCGGTACTCTATCATAGCCTACGCTTATCTGGTACTCAACCCTCGATCCTTTGTCTATGCCTCATCAGCCCGAGAGAATTTTTTAAGCTAGCATGGGGTTCGACATGCATGAACCCATATTTCAATTATACAGGGAGACAAAAAAACATCAGGCTTGCAAGGAGAAATATGAACAGGCAGGGTGGGTGCCATTTTTGGAGAAATTTAAAGGCCATCACGAAGGAATTTTTCTTTCCTTCGCACAGACATATGATGGAGGAAGTGTGCATTTTGGAGACATAAAGATAAAAATTACAGAATCCACTATATCAGAAGCTACAGGTCTCCCCATGGCTAGAGAAAAATACTTCAAGAGGGTGATCATTGACATGAAACTATGTCAGAAATTCCTCAAATCAAAGAATCAAGACCCCGATTGGACTAAGGGCATCCCACGAAGCTACGTCAAAGAGGAATATTGGATGATGCTCATAAGTCTGTAGAAATTACTCACCTATGAAGGAAGGTATGCAATGACCTTCATTTATCATTTGAAGCTCTTATCACATTTCGAAGGAGGACCACAAATTAATTTTCCCCACTTCCTATGGATGAGTTTAAAGAAGATGGAAAGAGGGGTGAGGTCAGTTTCCAAGAAACCACAAACTAGATTTCATCACCATGTTTTAATCAAACTTTTGGTTGTTCATGCTTTAAAGACACAAGGTGGTAGTTGGAAACAATTACTCCAACAAAATTTTGCTCAAGGAATATCCAAATCTGTTGAGGTACAGGAGGCAGGGATACACAGTGAGGGTTCAAGAAGAAAGGAAAATAAAGACAGAAGAATGACATCAAGAAGCAAAGTGGGAACTGTCACGCCCATCTCATCTCATACCATTGAGAAATCAGTGACAGAAAATTCTGTCGTAGGGGAATCTGCTACATCGAGGAAGAGGAGAGCCACCCAATCCCAGAAAATGAGCCCTACCTCGATTCAAAAGGATAAAAGACAAAAGGAATACTCTGAGATAGGAGGACGATAAGACAACGTTCCTGAAGCATCCATGGAGGTGTCATTAGAACCAACCATCCAAGTAGAGAAGACCCCTGACCTCAACTTACAACGCAAGAAAAGGTCTACACAGTCTAGCTCAGTCCTGCGCCCTAAAGGACAACTATCACGAAGTAAGAAACAAAACAAAGAGGAAATAGATCAACAAGATATTTCAAGTAAGGAAATTGTTAAACCCCCTCTGGAATCCCCTAAAGAATTGAAAAATATTCTGGAGGGATTTATTTGGTCTTCCCAAGAACTCAGTGGTGAATTGAAAGAAACTGCTAAGGTGGCAAGTGGAAATAAAAAGAATCTCAAAAAAAGAAGCCACAGATTCCAAAACCTCCACATCAATCTTCTAGGGTAGAAACACAGGTTGGTCAACAGAAGAAAACCCCAAAATTCACAACTCAAGGCTTCCAGATTGGGATCAAATCAACACATAAGAAAAATGTGGCCAGGCCCATGATCGGTGTTAAGATTAAGAAAAGTAAATTGTTTGAGGAAACTCCTACCCCTGTCAGCAAATCTAAGAAATTCTCACTGCCTACACGAAGGACCACTAGAAGCATGGCCAAACAAGTGATAGTTCCAAATATACCTTCTCTTCAATGGGAACCTATGGATATTACAAGTTCTCCAGAAAGAGGAAGTGTTTGTGGGGTTACAACAATAAGTGAGATAGAAGGGTTGGTAATAGAGACATTGAGAGGTTTGAGAAAATAAAAAGAATCCTGAGAGGAGGAGACTAAGGAAGTAATCACACCTAGCCTAGAAAACTCCCTCAGCAAACAAAAATTGGCAGGAAAAGTTGAAAGGATGAAGCGAAAAGTTGAAGAGTATAAGGTATTGGACAAGCATATCAAGGCAGAGAATGCACAATTGAAGGAACAACATGTAGAGGTCTCTTCCAGACTCAACAAGGTCCTACGATTGATCCAATATACTAGGGTGATCAAGAAGGAATTAAGGAGTGAAGTTTCTAGTTTTAACATCCTGCAACCTGAGAAATAACAGAGAAGGATCCAACTTCGCAGAATTTTTGGGTATCAGTTTTGATAATGTTGCATGAGGACATGCAACACCTTCAACATGGGGTAAATGTTGAGTTCCTCTTTTGAAATAAACAATGCCCTATCTTACCTTGTATCTAAGACTTTTTCCCTATGCTATGAGCCTATACTTGACTATTTTCTCCCCACACACATACCTAATGACCGTGTTCATGATCACAAGAGGTAATTGATGATTTAAAGTATGTTTTGTTTAACTTTCTTGGATTAATTCGATTAAAGTGTTCTATTTTTTATAGTCCTAATAGTTTGACTCATGAGCAGCTTATCCGGTACTTGCGCTATTTTGGTACTGCCAGACATCGTGCAATCCGACACCAAATCTATTACAGTACCCAAGGTAGTTTTGATTCAGTACTATGTTCCATATCCATTCTAGTATTGTCTGCTTTGCGTCCATTCTGGTACCAGACTCATGACTGTGTGTATTCCGGTACCAAAACCTCTGTTTCGAGAATGCACCAGTTGGACCAGTAGGGTGGTGAATATTTCGAGAAGGCAGTTGAACAGAATCTCCCAAATCAGTTTTTCAGAATACGAGAGACTCCATCGCTCATGTACTCCGTGTCATGAGGATGGAATCGATTCCTAGAAATTCGATGTAGATATCAATTGTAAAATCTCTCAAACTGTTTAATGATTATCCATAGATATTGATAGTATCAGCTTACCTTATATAAGGAATGTTGTATAGATGATAGTTAGTGAATAATAGGGAATGTAACGAAGTATGCTATTAGAACCAGACGATACCTATCATTTTCATGTATGAAGTAAAAGACTGTTGATCCAATTTACCAGTTGAATTAATGCAAAAGATATTTTATGTCAATTCTTGAATGTTAGTGAAAAGCTTTAGTCTGTAACTTTCTTAAGAGGTTCCTTGTTGGTTCGGCAAGGGCCCACCACCCCAACCAAGGTAAACCTCCTTGTATATGTTCTGTGTGTTTGTGTGGATATTTTACAGCAGTGTGTGTGTGTGATTGATCTTTAATTTATTTTCAGAGTTCAACATTGAGTTAATCGTTTTCGATTGGTGTGAATAAGAAGGTGCTAGATAGAATAGATACTTCATTCTCAGATGTTGAATATGGCCATTTAATTATTTGAAGCGTGGACTGATATCTTGATTTTATGATTGCAGTAGATTTAGTATATCAAGGAATCATAAGACTTTATATCTCATCTTCATGCTCTGCAATAAAGTCTCTCAGTTATACTGGATATTCCTTGTGCTGGTTTGATTGAATTACATGAAGCTGGAGTTGGTTTTTATTTCAAGAGTGATTGGAATTGATTGCTAGTTATTGTTTTGATTGCTATAGGAGACAAGCTTCTTAAGTTCGCCCCTTTAATTTATGAGATTGAAATGAACAGACTTGTTTCTTTAGGACAACATCTCTTTGATAGGTTGTTTGTTTAAGTTTCATTATCAGTTTTCTCTTCTAAGTTCAAAGATATTTGAAGTATTTAGAAATCTTAGAAACAAAGTTTTTATGTTATTAATTATTTCCTATATGCAACAGACTTAGGTAGGTTACCTGTTCTCGGCACATATAGTGTAACAAATAATTTGATTACGAATCCCATATTGACATTTAAATGAGTGTAAGATATATATTGAACATATTTATACAGCAACACTAATTTTGCACAGTGTAGGGGAGGTATTTGTGTGCACAGGTTGGGGGTCATTTTTATCCCACTTGCAAGGCCACGACGATGGCATCTCAATGAAATTTTCCCTTGGTTTTTATGGGAATACAACGCACGTGGCATCTCTCACCTTTGGTGTCTCAAAGGAATCCATAGTTTCATCCACGAATTTCATAACATCTTTAGAGATAAAGGATACTCCAAGGAGTGGATAAAAGACGATCTAATCAACCATCTCATAGTCGTCACCAGGTTGATCACATGTGAAGTTATATATTACACCTTTAAACCCTGTCACTTTCAATTGTTAGTTCACTTTCAGTTCAATAAACCATTGAATTTCCCCTTCTACTTTTTAAAGAGCTTGGAGAAGATGTCCTCTCAAGTGAGGAAGAATGTAACCAACCCCCACAATGACCTCTTTTACCATGGCCTAATTAAACTCCTTGTCTTAGCCGAATTAGAAAAATAGGGGAAAACTTGGGATACATTCATTTATCAATTTGCAAACCCTCACTTGACAATCAAGACTAGCAAAAAGACATTGGATCGAAGGACTATTTCTCCATCCAAACCCCACTCTCCAAAGACTCCAAACCCTTCTGCACAAGCCATTTCTTTACCGAAACAAAAATTCAAGAATCTTGTTGAAACTCATGCATACTCATCAGGAAAACATACCAAGAATCTTATTGTTAACCCCCTCATGTCTTCAATATCTCTTGATCCTGCACCCAAAAATCTCCAAGAAGTAATTCAACAAGACTTTCCTACAGTTCCCACAAATAGGAGAGGAGCTAATCTATTTAATAGAGGATCCTTTCGAAAGAGTACCCAGAGAACAAGAGTAAATCCTTATGGAAAACCCTTGACTACTTCAGACCCTATCCAAGTATCCTCTGATCTCAAAATCCCTCACAAAAGTCTTAGTGAAGTGTCTGCAGTTGAGTTGGAGCTTCATAGGAAGAAAAACTCCAAAATTACTTCTCCCCATCAACCCCCTATTACTCCTACCTCACAGATGCCTACCCCATATCCTAAGAATGACAGACACTCTACATATTTCAAAGGATCTAAGCCTTCCTCTGAGATAATTGATCCTTCTCCAGCCATTAAGAAGCTACAAAAAAAGAATTTTCAGCTGCTGCAACAGTTGGAAGATAGGAAGACTATGGACACACATATTCACCACGATAATGAAGTCCTCCAAGAAAAGGTGAATTCCCTTCAAATGTTGGTTGATGAGATGACCAAATCCAACCGCAACCTCAAGGCACAATTAAAGAAACACAAGAGGCATAAGACCAAATCTTCACGACAAGAAGGAGAAACTTCTAAAGATGATCCTCTTGAGGAAGATTAGTCATGAGGGGATTTTTTTTTTTTTTTTCAGTGGGACCTACAAAATATTAGGTGTGGGGGTAATGTTGAGCCCGTGATATGATTGATTTAATGATGTTAATTAGATCCTTTTTGGTCGAATATGTATATGCGTTTTCTTGTTTTGAAAAGTTTTGAAGAGATTTTGTGTCAAATCGCTATGATTCATACTAGGTATGCATGATTCATGTTTTATGATGGTTTTGAGTGTAATTCAGCATGTTTTTATGAATCCAGGAAACTAATTCGCATTTTGTGTGTCACGGGGAAAAATCACAGCTCTTTTTGGCATCCGGCACTCCGTCTGGTACTCCATCCGGTACTCAGTCCGGTACTCCATCTGGCACTCCGTCCCGCACAAAAACCATGGGTGATTTGGTGGTTATCATATCAACGGCCAACGACGGGAGAATCAGAGACATGGGTTTTTCTAATGCTCATGGCCTCCAACTACTAAGCCTCTGACAACTCGATTTGGGTTGTTATGATGGGCAATTATTGGCTTGCCTTATTTCTATAAGCCACCGACAGTTAGGGCACATTAAAAGTGATTTGTTGTTTTTAGAGAAGGTCGACCCTTCCAGTGGTCAACCTCTCAGCTTGTAAGCCTGTAAATACCACCTCAGTGGTCAGACAGATATTGTTAGAGATAAAAATACAGTTCAACTCTGTTTTGCTATTTTCATATACATTTTTCTAAAACCATGTAAAGACAATGTTTTTTATTTTAATGTTGAATTCATGTTGTTGAGCTCATGGTTATCCTTTGAATATTAGACATGACTTGCTAGGGGGACCACAAGAAGTCTGGGTGAATATCCAATTAGTTTTCTTGTGCATTGAATAGTGTAGTTGTCATTTTATTCATTTCCTGTACATGAGTTTTTCATTATCCTTCTTTACTATATAAATTGTTGTTTATAACTTAATTGTTTCAGTTTCTTTTGCGGGTTATTATGAAGGATCGTGTTAATATGAAAAGACTTTTTAATTAGTAGGAACTAGCTTGCAAGATTAGATGCTAACCCTGTGTATAATTAGATGATAGCTAGGTTTTCTTTATGTTAAAATAGAGTATAAAAACAGAGTTTAAAACAGATTTTTTATTTAATGATTTCCTTGACAAGGTTTCGGTGGATGGATAGTTATTAGTTTTTAACTTTCAATTCTAGTTTGGATATCTAGTTGATACTTATTTTTTCTTATTTAAATTGTCATTTAGTTTTCTCATTCAATTTCTTGTCCTATGCTAAAATAGTATTTAATTTTTGTTTTATGAATATTTCCTCTTTTGCAATTTGAATTGTTAAAATGGGACTAGTTTAGTTTATCTTATGCAATTTCCTTTTTAGATCTAGGTTGCAATTTTAATTCAAAGTTGATTATTGAGTTTACTTTCCAGTTATAAATCTAAGTAGTATGAATTTTCTTAATTAGTATAGAATGCAATTGAATTTACTAGAATAGTGTTTTTTATAATGTTGATGATTAATGCATGATTGACTAATCACATGGACATGCGAAATACTTGATGTTACTTAATGGCTAAGTTCTCACTGGATTGTCTAATTCACACTTTTCACATTGCTATCGAAGTCAATATCGAGTTTATCCCTCTTGAATTATCGTTAATTGTTAAGTGTCATTGTGATATCATAAGACACCAGAGACATAACCATCAACATTATATTTGAGTTTCCTTGCTTTTATAGATTAGAGGATAGTTTCCTTGCTTTTTAGAGAATAGTCTTCTTGCTTTGGTAGATTAAAGAATAGTTTCCTTATCGTAGAATATAGAGTAGTTGTTGATGCTTTGAATTTAGTAGATTAAGATTTCCTTTTATAAATTAGAAGTAATTATGAAGTTTAATTTAAGAATATAGTTCACTTGCTTATTAGTTTGGTTAGTTGTTTATTGAGTAATTTTGATTAGTTTACTTGTTGTAGAAGTTATCATAGGTTAGTTAGTTGTTTGCTTGCTTTAATAGGGCAGTTTCTTGCTTGTCTATTTTTCTTTGATAGGGTAGTTGCTTGTCTATTTTACTTGTTTTCATAGGATAGTTGCTTATTGAATTTGAATAGGTTAATTAAAGTAGTTTGTTGTTGTTATTTATTATTAGTTAGATAGTTTGCTTTTGCTTATTTCCATGATTAAGTTAATTTTCTTTAAGTAGGGTTTTCATTTTCTTTCTTAGGACTATCCATCGATCATTTGTTCAAAAGTTACTTAGGATAAATAGTTTAAGTTTCTGAGTAGGGTTTGATCATTAATCATCTTTTCTTAAGTAGATTATCCCTTATATAGCCCATTTGCATAGTTAGACTATACTACCTCCAGCCTTTTTGCCTTGGCACATATAGTGCTACAACTCTAAGTTTACTTACCCCAGGTTGACAATTTAATTGAGGTTTTTTAGTGTATTTTTAGTGCATATAGAACACCCATCAATGAACCTAAGACCACACTTATACAACCTTGGGAATACCAGGGAAATGCTTAAGAAGGTGATCACCCTTACAAATCCTACAAGGGAATTTGGGTTTGTGATGTTTCATGATAGACTTGTTGACATTATCAACACTCATAGCATGATGAATGATAGCTAGTTGATCGCTTCCAACATGTCCTGCAGTGGTTGGAAGTTTCCCCCCTAGCTTATTTTTATTCTTCTTCTTATCTACCTGGTTACTAGCTACAAAGATTTCACTAGGCGGGGAGGAATAATAGGAAGAATAACCTACGAGTGAAGAAGGAAGAGGATTGAGAGGAGGTTGATGGTCCTAGGGTGGGGTACATGCATAGAAATCACTTGGAGAATTTACGTTCATTAGAGTGGAAAAAAACCAAACCGGTAACCCAATAGTGAGTCGAGGAAGAGTCAAAGTAGAGATATAAGGAGGACCAACGTGTCCCATAGAAGGAGAAATAAATGATATACTGAGAAAATGGGTCCCTTCATTGTTAGTTCCAGGAATTGACACCATAGGAAAAGACTCAATCCTAAGGGATATCTAGGGAAAACAAACAACACATGCTAAAAAATATAGGAAGCAAACCAAATAAACAAACCCTTTCACAATAAAGTGCTAGGTTGTGATGAAATCCAATGTCACAGGATCAAAGTGAGAATGGGTTAGGATAGAGTGGGTTGATCAGTTACATTGGAACACCGCTTAATGAAATTACACCTTGGTGCAATTTCCCTCACTGTCTATCAGTGGGTTACCCTCCAAGGAGCCTGAGTGAGTTTCACCAATGTCTGACCCAGGTATAGAAAATACTCCCCTTCATCGTCAATTTGTATATGAACCCTAAAGATAAAGGCCACTAAGTTTACCAGGTCACAATCAAACTTTGGGTGGTTACATTCAACAATCAGGTCTGAATGTATGGGAAGGATATCAAGTCTGGATCTCTTCAAGAGAACTGAAGACAAGTGGATTGGTAAGACTCTAGCTGACCTCGAATGGGTTCAAAGTTCATGAAGCACCGATACCAAATGAAACCAGTGGTTTCTCAAGAAAAAAACCCAATATACACTCATTCCTCTACAATTGTTTGAGCCTCAGAGGGGTAATATTCATTTCTCTCCCACACGTGACCTCGTGTTTATCCCCTATGTGAGAGGGGGGTCCCGACTATTCTTATATGAAAATTAAATTTTCTCTCCCTATCACAAGATTCTTTTTTTGTATGGATTTGGAAATTTACTTTCAACACCTATTCCAAATACCTACACTTAAGCTAATGTAGGCTTGCAGAGTCCCTAGAAAAAAAAAATCTAGATAGATTTTAATTAGTGTTTTGATTACTAGGTTGTTGTTTACTCAAGGATATGGAAGAAAAAATGATGGTGTTCGTGACTTTGACTCCAAGAGAGTGAAACACAATGAGATGCAAATATTTTTGTTCGATGAACTCTATCTATGGTAAGGACAATAGTCTTTTTCCATTCCCAAATGCATTAACCCAATGCAGTTTACCAAACAAAACTTTGAATGCAATCAATTTATTGTTCGTTTGATTATAAATGCAATGAATCTAAATCAAATGCAAGTTCTTTATACTTCCTTAATTTCAATGCAAGAATATGCAGATACAAAGGGATGTGGAGTAAAAAGGTTGAACAAAAAATGCACTTAAAACAGTGACAAGATTCAAAGAACACAAACAATGAAAATGAGAAAGAGGAAATCACTCAACAATCCTTAAAGATGAACAACAAGAAACAAGTATTCAAGCTAGGTTGTGGTACACAAAAGAATATCAATCATTCAAAAGAGAGATATGTTCTAAAGAAGATTGAATATAAACTCAAGACCAAAAAAACCTTTGCAAACTCTTCCAATCAATCAGGTAATCGAAAGATCCCAAGACAAAGACCAAAGTAGTGAAAAGCAAGGTGTACTGATATCACAATGCAAAAGAGGTTTTCATGCTCAAAAAAGGTAAAAATGAGTGATAAACATGAAATCCTCAATCCAAACAAAGTCAAAGATAACCAGGAATCTCTGGGGGGAAATCCCCTCAAAATTAGACTAAGAAAGAGCAAGCAGAAGGAGGAAAAATCACCAAAACAAGGGAAGTGGTGCCCCTATCCTCAAGGAGACAGTGCTAGTTAGGCGAGTGGTGCCTTGTGGTAGTATTTGGGGGAGAATTATTCAAATAAGTGGTTTCCTCTGGAATTCTTGTGGGGAGTGTCGACCAGGTAGGTGGCGCCATGGTGTGAGCTATAGGGGAGTGCCACCCTTCTAAAAGGTTCAGAAAATAGCTCTAAAAGGATAAAACTCAAGAAACTCAATGAATGAATCTGTGATATCTTTATTTAAGAGGAGGGAATGGGAATTAGATCAAAATCAAGAAACAAAAAAGATCTATTGATAGGAAAAGGATTAATACGAGCCAAGGAAAGACTAGTCAAAGTCCCTCCCCAGTGGAGTTGCCAATTTTTGTTATGGAATATTTATCATGGGAAAGGTGAAATATACCTTGGATTACACACCCCTATACCAATATAGAAACACTACAAGTGAACACTAACATCCCTTTGAACTCATTTTAACCAATCTGAAAGTGAGAGGGAGAAAGGACATCATGTACCTCTTTTCAAATTTTTTCCTCGTTTCTTCTAATCCGAGCTTGATCTCCAAAATCCTTGGCAGAACATGGTACCTAAAATAGGTAGAAAAGAGAAACGACTATATCCTAGTATAGTTGATTAGGCCAAACAAATTCATCTATGAAGATTGAAGGAAAAATAGACAAGCACATGCAAGAATACACAATCTTGAAGGAAGTAGGCCAAGTATATTCAAATAATAACCAAAAGGAGGATACTTACAGACCACAATTGATGTAGCAAAAACCTATCCAAACTCTCCTTGTCTATACCTTGCACGAATCTACCAAGATCAAAATGATGATACTTTGACTGATTACTTCCTCCCTTCACCTTGAAAATCCCTCAATATATAGGCTTGAGAGTCACAAAAACCATGAGAAAATGAGGGATATGGTTGAGGATATGGCTCCTTGAGCTTGGGATCTGATCCTAGGATGAATCCCAAACATGAGGGTTGAACATAACCAACCCCATCTCAAGAGTTGGCCCATAGATTATGGTGGAGGAGATTCTCCCTTTCTCTAAACAAGAATGGTGCTCCCCTAGTGAGAGACAGGGCGCCACCCTAGAAATTCCCCTTCCCTAGTATGGTAGAGGGGGCACCATGACACTCCCCTAGTATGGACAGAGGGGGCGCCACCCTTATAAATGCTAAAAAATGGGTCGAATTTTCCAAGGAAAAAGTGTGTTTCGACCTAGAAATGTTGGGTTTCCTCCTCCCATATGACTTAGGGGTCACGAACAATTGTTTTAATGGTGTCAAGGGGTGGAGACACCTCAAAAATTGAATGTGACACTTGGGAAGGTGCATACAACACTTTCGATAGTCCATGTGACACTTATCGAGGTGCGTATGTCACTTTGTGACACTTGCGACACTTAGGGTGTGAAACTCAAGTGTGACATTTTGATGTGTAACAATGGAGAAACTTGTGATCGCTTGAGTGTTGACTAGTCTGGGAAGCTGAGAGTCACTCTAGAACCCATCCTTGTGGATTCATAGCCTTAGCTTGGGGGTGACCTACTATTGAGACTTGGAACAATAGCGTCTAAGGTTGGGTGGAATGTCTTTAGTCTACAGCTAGTTGGTGATTGGTTTTTTTTAAGATAATTTCTCTCTGTCATGGTTTCTTTTTCTTGAACATATATTTCCATTGTGTATTAATTATTATCTTTGATATATGTACATTTAATGTGCCTACTTGTTGGTTATTGTTGTGCATACCATGTTTAATTATTCTTTTAAAGTCTAGCATGAATCTTGATAATTTCATGTGTTGTTATTTCATTTATTTAATGTGTTTTTATCATTTAAACGCCATCATAATTCAAACAAATTTATAGAAGGGAGACTTCGCAGTAGTGCAAACCAGCCTACTGGTGTCTGGGTACATTGCACCACCTCAACTCTTGCCTTCATCCTCCAATACAGGACTTTCAGGTCCCGACAACAGAACCATTTGTTGGGTCATCTCATGTTTGTGCACATCCTTCTTAACATTGGTGGTTTATTCCCAAGGTTCATCTAGAGTTGACCAACAAAAACCCCAAAGCATTGACATATCAATATTTATCCAAGGTCGAAGAAGGTATCACCCGAGACACAATGAGGATCACATAGACCATTTGGTCTTTTGAAAGGGATGAAGGACTACATACACATGGATCCATATTGGATAACATTCATACACTCCATTAACAACAACTTACTATTATCAATATGTAAAATAATACACAAACATACCCAAATAACACACAAGTGACACATAATAGATCATAATTGCTACATCTTTATTAATATTTCCATTCCATTGAACACAAGTATACATTAAACAAACTATATTTGACAACAATAGAGTATTATGTTCTCTTTAGATAACTCCCTAGAATTACAACATATTGTACCATGCACATCCTTCTACACCTCAGACGTATGACAAACTCAGACTTTATTTAAAAGAATTACAACATTACACTACTACAAAGGCTCAGAGTGAGCTCTGGACAATGAACAAATAACAACAACAACTTAGTGAATCCCTTGATTGACTAAATCTATTTCTGATGTTGTTTCTTCCTTTTATATCTTTCTCTACTTGGGAGCTTTCTCTCTTTCAACTTTGCTCCACCCGCTCTATTGACCAACTGCCTCGCATCCTTTTGGCAACTACCTGCAATCTACATAGCCTTTTTGGAATCATGGTGATCCTAACTACCTAGCCAATTGTAATATCCCTAAGGCCGAACCCAATTGCAAATGTAAATATAAATGTACAAAAGTTGGTGAGCTGATTTGATATCATTTTGTTATGCACATTCCATGGTGTAGCGCGCGCAGGTACTGCACAGTAAAATGAAGAAGTGTGCACATTCTGGGATACCGCGTGTAACATACTAAGTGTGCGCGATGTAGAGGCCAGGAAGCCTTGTGTATCTAATATGTTTTATAGGCTAGTGAGCCAGTATTATAAGCTAGGATGCTTATATTTTGATTAGGCCGAAGAGCCTAGATTTTAAAGGCCAGTGTGCCTATTTTTGTACATATCTCATATTTAATATAAAATACATCGTTGCGCGCAAAATTACCATGATAAACAAGATGGGGGACTAAACTCCATTGGCTAGGGAAAGGGAAGGGGCTAAGTTAAGGAATATTATATTAATATTTATTAAATCATAAAGTATGGATAATTTTGTTATCCTAAGTTCTAAGTTGGGGCCAAGTGGGCCAAAGTAGCTTCCAACATGACAAGTGTCAAGTTGGGGGCATGCACACATATTGTTGGGACTTATCTCATTTTGGTATCTTCGCTATCATTCGGACCATCATATTTCCCCGATTCCTCTGTCACTGAGATATACAGTCAATCATCCATTAATATTGGCAGCCATTGAGATATCCATTGTATCTTCATGACTTTACCTGAACCCATATCTAGAGCCTTCTATTGGGTAACTATTATCTTGGGAGAAGGATTGAAGAGGTGGGTTTTCAAGCCCATGGGATATTGAATAGGCGGGTTGTCAGGCCCGTGAGAAATTCTCTGGGTGAGAGAATTGTTGGGGATTGATTTCCTGAACGTGTTGAACTACAGCTGTAGGGCTTTGAGACTTCCTATCCGACCTATTGTTGAAGCCTTGGAAGGGAAGTGGGGCAGCCGAGGGACTATTGAGCAGAGAAGGGGAACACTTCCTTGGGTGGGACAAGCATGTGGGGAATGAGGGACTGTAGGTTGTTAGTTGAGTGAGCACCTGAGACAAAGTCTTTCCTGTTGTTCATGAACCTTTAGCCTGGTTAGGAACCCCTTTACCCGGGTGGAGTTTAGTCCCAGCTCAGGGGTGACTCACTGTTGAGAGTGATGAATAGTGTGGTATAAGGATGGGAGGTTTGTGGAAGGTCTGCATGTAGTTGGTGTTATTCTCACAAAGATAAGTGCCAATTGTGTGATTAATTTACATGTTGCATTGTTATTCACGTGTTATTTTTATGGGTTTATCCTATGCGTAGTTATAGTTGTCTTTATGCTTATGGGTATTGCATGTATATGTTGCATGTATATGCTTACTTCTATTTCAGTGTGAATAATTGCATTTACATAGTGTATTTGTCTGTTCATGTTTTATATATATTAAGCTTCCGCAAGAGTTCTATGTCTGCATATGTTTTAATTGCATGTAGTTAGAAAATTATATGAGACATAACTTAGTTAGGATGCTAAGTATGTTACAATACATTCTGCATAGAGAATGGATGTGTTCTCTAGTGTAGTGTGGCCCAGCATGAATGGTCAGTGACGTTACAAATGGATATCTGAGCATGAAAGAGTGTTCAGGAGTAGCATGGCCTGGCCTTTTGAAGGCTGGGAATGTTACAAAGATGGTTTCGGAGCTAAGTGAAGCATCTGAGGAGTGGCTCATCCCCGGCCTATGTGAGTTTGGGGATGCTACACCAACTCATCCTTTGGTTGTTCCACATTCCCATGTGTTGTTGGAAATAATCATTCAGAGAGATTCCACGATGATTCCTTACTTGATTTTGGTTTGCGTCTTCTTGATTTATAGTACAACTAACAAAACTTGGGCCAACATGCACTTGGTAGATCTCGCACAACATTGTTTTTTCACACACGGAATAGTAACCCAAAACTTTGGGTGCCAACAATGATTCAAAT
>ML812074.1:91317-103504 GCA_009831015.1 Picea engelmannii | reverse complement strand
AGAAATTCTCTGGGTGAGAGAATTGTTGGGGATTGATTTCCTGAACGTGTTGAACTACAGCTGTAGGGCTTTGAGACTTCCTATCCGACCTATTGTTGAAGCCTTGGAATGGAAGTGGGGCAGCCGAGGGACTATTGAGCAGAGAAGGGGAACACTTCCTTGGGTGGGACAAGCATGTGGGGAATGAGGGACTGTAGGTTGTTAGTTGAGTGAGCACCTGAGACAAAGTCTTTCCTGTTGTTCATGAGCCTTTATCCTGGTTAGGAACCCCTTTACCCGGGTGGAGTTTAGTCCCAGCTCGGGGGTGACTCACTATTGAGAGTGATGAATAGTGTGGTCTAAGGATGGGAGGTTTGTGGAAGGTCTGCATGTAGTTGGTGTTATTCTCACAAAGATAAGTGCCAATTGTGTGATTAATTTACATGTTGCATTGTTATTCAAGTGTTATTTTTATGGGTTTATCCTATGCGTAGTTATAGTTGTCTGTATGCTTATGGGTATTGCATGTATATGTTGCATGTATATGCTTACTTCTATTTCAGTGTGAATAATTGCATTTACATAGTGTATTTGTCTATTCATGTTTTATATATATTAAGCTTCCGCAAGAGTTCTATGTCTGCATATGTTTTAATTGCATGTAGTTAGAAAATTATATGAGACATAACTTAGTTAGGATGCTAAGTATGTTACAGTACATTCTACATAGAGAATGGATGTGTTCTCCAGTGTAGTGTGGCCCAGCATGAATGGTCAGTGACGTTACAAATGGATATCTAAGCATGAAAGAGTGTTCAGGAGTAGCATGGCCTGGCCTATTGAAGGCTGGGAATGCTACAAAGATGGTTTCAGAGCTAAGTAAAGCATATGAGGAGTGGCTCATCCCCGGCCTATGTGAGGTTGGGGATGCTACACCAACTCATCCTTTGGTTGTTCCACATTCCCATGTGTTGTTGGAAATAATCATTCAGGGAGATTCCACGATGATTCCTTCCTTGATTTTGGTTTGCGTCTTCTTGATTTATAGTACAACTAACAAAACTTGGGCCAACATGCACTTGGTAGATCTCGCACAACATTGTTTTTTCACACACGGAATAGTAACCCAAAACTTTGGGTGCCAACAATGATTCAAATTTTCAAGTAGACATCACGAAACTAGTTAGCTATAGTGATGAGAATTTAACAAAAGTTGCATTCACATTGGCACATTAGTTTGTAAGTAGATTATTGTGGATAACTATTAAAAAATTCATACATTCTCACATTGAGTTGTGTAATATCCCCAAGGACGAGCCCTATTGTAATAATGTTAATGAATTGTAAATCATGTTTTGTAGGCTGGTGAGCCGATTATTGATAAGATGGTAAGGATTATGAGTTTATTAGGACGGAGATCCTAAGTGTTAATGCCAAGAGCCTGTTTTTGTATATGTAATTATGCATAACATTAATAAAAATATGAACATCGCAGCATGTAGACCGACCATGAAGAAAGAGTGATGGGGAAATAAGCCTCCACAAAGTGGGTAAGGGAATGGGGGCTGAAAAGTGGAAAGAAAGGCTAAGTGTTGGGCCTATGGGCTAAGCTAGGGGGCTTACCTCTAAAAAGGGATAATAATTTATTATTATTATTTCCAAAAAGCTAAGGTGGACAATTTTGAGTGTTGTCCTAAGTTCCTGGAGAGGAACGCATGTTGATGGAGCACATGCAGCTTCATGGGCAACATGTGTCGACCCAGGCACATGCAGTTAAAAGATGAAGAAATCATCTGTGGAGGGGGTTCTCTCCTCATTCTGTCATCCTTTGCCTCTAATTTCGGATACCCTCACGCAGCTCTGAAAACCAGGAAACTGATATGTCTTCCTGAAAACTGAAACATCCTTCGTCTGATCCCATTTTTCGTCTGTATCTATCCTTGGCATACCTATACAACATTGAGAGAACTGGTTAGGAGGGTAAAATTGACCTGTGAGCTCGTGAACCTAGTCTATCCTCCATTGTAGATCCAAATCCATATCCGAACTATCTGTGGGTTACTACTTTGTATTTTCCTGAGCGGGATTGTGTTGTGGTTATCCTCACCATGTAGGAATTGAGTCGAAAGGGGATGAAGAACTGGGTTGTCATGACCGTGGTTGAAGAGGAAGGTTCTTAGGTCTGTGAGCAACTCTTTTTAGGTGAGAGAGTGTGTTGGGAAGTGGTTCCTCCCAGAGAGAGTCCAACACCAACTACGAACCTCTGAGAGTTCTTGATCTGGCCATTTGCCGAGACCCAGAGAGGGAGGTGAAGCATGGATGGACTATGCCTGTGAAGGTGTATACTCTCGGGTGGAGAAGTCATGTGGGGAATGAGAGTCCATGAGTAGTGGGTGTAAGAAGGCTCCTGGAGAGAATCCTTTTGGTTGCTCTATTCAGTTTTCCCTATAACCTCAGCCTAGTCTAGGATTCCCTTTCCTTGGGTGGAGCGTAGTCCCAGCTCGGGGTTGACCCACTGCTGAGCGTGATGAGAAGCCTGGTCTAAGGATGGGAGGTTCATGGAAGGTTTGCATGTGGTTGGTGGAGTTATGCCAGTTTAAAAGATAAGTGTTAATTTTGTACTTAATTTATATGTGATGCATGTCTATGTCTTGAAATGTTTTCATGTATTCCATTGCAAGTTTGAATTGTTGTTAATGTTGTTTAAGTCTGTAAAACAACAGTAAATCCATGTTAAATGTCTTATTTTGATTTAATATGCATTTGATATATATAAGTATAAGTGTGTTCCATGTAGTAGCGTTTCTCGACCAGTGGGTTGACGGTCGAGGACGTTACAATATGGTATTAGATCCATGGTTTCAATGTTGAGCCTGAATGGGATGGATAAGTGGTCATTGGACCCAAAGTTCAGGTGGAAATTGTGTTTGGAAGAACCAATTTTTGGATCTTAGAATGTTCTTGAGTGCCAAGGAGTTACTTGGTTGTGTTACAAAGCTCATGAGGAGTAGCGGTATTATAAAACTGCAGTCGGTGTGGTATTTAACCATAGAGAGAGAGAGAGAAAGATATCTCAACGCATGAATTTTTGGAGCCATTGGATCTGATCGAGAGGAAAGGAGATCCCTCACGACCGTCAGATCTGGAGAAGGTGCAGGAGAGTTATCCTGGAAGCCTTTCGGGGATTCGACTATCGAGAAAAGAAATATGTGTTCATGCATGAACTCCTGATACCCGAAACTATGAATTACCAATATGATCTACACCGTAGATCGGAGGAAGAAAAATTGATCGTTGGACCAAGCAGAAGGTAAGTCGCAATTTCGCGATTTCGCCTATTGGGAAAAGAGAGATGTGCTGACGGACAAACTCCCGAAACCCGAACTCTCGAAAAGAAAGGTGAATGTGATAGGACCCGATGACATCGCCGTAGGTGACATGGACCCTCTTGAGCATTCAACATGCCACCCTGGTTGTGGGAGACAACTGTGCTATGTGGGCCTAGAGGGTAAAATAAATTGAAATTTCGGATGTCGAAAGATTGGGAGGAAACAAATGTGGGAACTCTCGAGGTTCGAAACCCTGAAACTTCGAGTCCCAAAGTCTTGAAAACTTTGATGATGAAAATACCACAGTGGATTTCGTCCATAGGAGGATGAGTAAACGTGGACCGTTGATCCACCCGATTTCGCGAATTCGGTAATCGAAACTCTGGGAGATAGTTGTGTGTTCCTTTTAGCTCTCTAAATGTCGAAAGCCCGAGTAGCATCTAGTAGTTTAGTGTTTGGTCACAACCCGTGATCGCATGGGTTAGGGACTAAGAAAGAGGGGGATATCACCTGAAAGTTACAGAGTTGAGCAAAGCTCGGAAAATTCATGAAATCGAAACATTTTCTTAAATCAGATTGGTTTTGAATGTGTGTAATTTGTTAAGGAGAGATGACCTAACAAATTCCGATTGTCTGCACATTGTGTTTGCAGAAGTTTAACGAGGGACATAACTGTTTAGAGTTGCCGCAGAGGGAAAAGAAATGGGGAAAGCACAAAATGCTTCAAGTTCAGAGAACGAAGCTAAAGGGATGGATGTTCATTTGGGAGTTGAAGGATCAAACTCCAATGGCCATAGAGAAGAGATAGATAAAGAAGGGCACATGATGGAAATCACTGAAACATTGCATAAATATGCCCAAACTCACCGAACAGATAGCAGAAATCTCAAGAAAACTCAGGATAAACAAGGTGAATTCAACTTAAAGTTGTTGAAGATTCTGGAAATAATGGAAAAGAAATTGGAAAAAGAGAGTGACTCAAGAAAAACAGGGAGTCGCAGGACCCCTGAGAGGAAAAGAAGATCGAGGAGTGTTAGCAGACATCGTCGTCGCTCCCCAAATAATTCCAGTAAGGAAGCACGCAGTATTTCAAGCCCATCTCCTACCAGGAAGCATAGGAGGTCTGGAGTGGATGAACTGAAAGGGGAAATGAGTAAGATTAAGCCTCCCACATTTGATGGAGAACACCAGAAGGAGGAAGATGTCGAGACATGGCTGCTAGGCATGAGGAAGTACTTCCAACTGTATAATTATTCCTCTCATGCAGAAGGAAGAATTGTGATGTATCAACTAAAAGGAAAAACATCCATGTGGTGGGATCAACTTGTGCAGGTGCATCACATTAGAGAGAAAGATATCACATGGAAGGAATTCAAGATGTATTTAGAGAAGAAGTATTTGACTAAGAGATATTATGACACAAATATGAAAGAGTTATTTGAACTCAAGCTGGGCAGCATGACCATTGATGAATACGAACGAAGATTTATGGAACTGCTGAAGTATGTTTCGTTCATCAAGGAAGAGACTGTTGAGATTCAGAGGTATCTAAGTTGATTGCCACCTTCTATTGGTGACAAGATTCAGTATGATGACCCTAAGACCATGGAAGAAACGATAAGGAGGGTGAAGTGATTATATGAGCAACAGAGAGAAAAGCCTACCTTTCGAAAGGCTTGGGGTGACTAGAGGAAGTTTAAGAAAGAGTTGAGACAGAAGGGAAACAAGCCTCCCATTTTCAAAAACCATCCTATGGGACAACCATCTTTTAGAGAGCCCATAAAGGCTGATGTGGGTGAACAAAGTCCAAGACAGATGCCCATTCAGTGTTGGGGTTGTCAGGGAAACCATAAGTACATAGATTGTCCCCACAAAAATGGAAAAGTGAGAGATATCCATAATGTATAGCAGGCGGAAACAGTGGAGGACATGGGCAGTAAAATGCCAAGGATTTATGCAGCCCCAAACAACAAGAAAGAGGAATATCAGTCGCACATGATTGAAGTGGAAGGTATGATTAACAACCAACGATTTACTATTTTAATTGATTCAGGGGCTAGCCATAGTTATATAGATCCTAGAGTGGTGGAAAGTTTGCAATTGTCGAGAAGAAAACATGAAAAGTCTTGGTTAGTGCAGCTGGCTACAGGAACCAAGAGGAAAGTCACTGAGTTGGTTAAGTCTTGTCCTGTGGACATGAATGGACTGAGCTCGAAGGCATAATTGAACATTCTATCTTTAGGTTCTTATGACTATCTAATTGGGATGGACTGGTTGGACCAAGACCATGCCATATTGGACTGTCATAATAAGACATTCACTTTCTTGGATGAGGAAGAGAGTCAGAGAGCAGTTCAAGGAATTCCTAGAGAGGTTGTTGTTAGAGAAATCTCAACAATGCAGCTGAAGAAGTGCTACAGGAAAGGCTGTCAATTATTTGCAGCCCATATGGAGGAAGAATCTAAGGATGAGGTATCAAAGATTGGAGACCATGTAGTACTAAAAGATTTTGAAGATGTATTTCAGGAGGTACCCGGACTACCTCTAAAGAGAGATATTGACTTCTCTGTAAACTTAATTCCTAGAGAAACTCTAGTGTCAAAAGCTCCTTATATAATGAGTACGCCAGAGCTGAAAGAGTTGCAATTGTAGCTTGAAGATCTTATGAAGAAGGGGTACATATGCCCAAGCGTGTCACCTTGGGGTGCCCTGGTCCTGTTCATGAAGAAGAAGGACAGAACGTTGAGGCTGTGTATTGATTTCAGACAGTTAAACAAAGTAACTGTTAAGAAAAAGTATCCTCTGTCGAGGATTGATGACGTCTTCGATCAATTGAAGGATGTGAAGATATTTTCGAAGATAGATTTCAGATGGGGATATCCCTAGGTAAGAATAAAGGATGAAGACATCAGCAAGACTACATTTAGAACAAGGTATGGTCATTACGAGATCACAATGGTGTTTTTTGGGTTGTCGAACGCACCTATTGTTTTTATGTGCTTGATGAATGGTGTATTCAGGGACTATCTAGACAAGTTTTCCATAGTCTTCCTAGATGACATTCTAGTGTATTCCAAGTCAGAGGAAGAGCATGAACAACACCTGAGGATGGTGACACAAGTGCTAAGAGAGCACCAGTTGTATGACAAGTTGAGAAAATGCTCATTTTATCAGGAATAGATCCATTACTTGGGGCATATTATCTTGAAGGATGGGATAGTTGTAGATCCTGAGAATATTGAGGCCATCAGAGAATGGTCAGCGCCAAAGAATGTGATGAAATTCAGATCCTTTATGGGTCTAGCTAGTTATTACAAAAGGTTTATCGTAGGATTCTCGAGAATAGCTCACCCTATCACTTATTTGCAAAGGAAGGAGAAGAAGTTTATGTGGACAAAGGATTGTGAGAGAAGCTTCCAACAATTGAAGCAACTATTAACCAGTGCTCCAATCCTGAGGATTATAGACCCAAATGAATATTTTTTGATATGCACTAATGCATGCAAAGAAGGACTGGGAGGAGTCCTCAGTCAGAATGGATTCATAATTTGTTATGAATCCAGAAAGTTGAAAGAACATGAAATGAACTACGCAACTCATGATTTGGAGTTGGCAGCCATCGTTCACACTCTGAGGAAATAGAGACATTACCTCATGGGAAGGAGGTTTGAATTGAGAACAGACCATAACAGTCTAAAGTATTTGTTTAATGAGACAACCTTGAATGCTAGGCAGAGTAGGTGGCTGGAGTTTCTCTATGAATACGATTTTGATATCAAGCATATCAAAGGGAAAGAGAATAAAGTGGCTAATGCACTCAGCAAAAAAGTACATGAATTTCATGCTACAACCATTAGCATGTACCGAACTGATATAAAGGGAAAAATTTTGGAAGCTGCAAATGCAGATTTGTAGTACAGGGGACTGATAGCAAAGCTACAACAAGGTGAGAGGCCACAGAAAGTGGAAAATTATAAACTGGAAATTGATGGAACACTTCTGTATGAAAACAAAATTTATGTACCTAATGTCTAGGACTTGAAACGTATGATTTTGCATGAAATGCATAATGTCCCTTATGTAGGGCACCCTGGATATCAGAAAATTGTGGCAGCAGTCAAGAGCCATTATTTCTGGCCAACTATGAAGAAAGAGATTGCAAAATACATTGCCAGATGTATGGAATGCCAAAAGGTTAAAGATGATAACATACACCCAGCAGGGTTGTTGCAACCTTTACCCATTCCTGAGTGGAAATGGGAAGTAGTAATGATGGATTTCATCACCGGATTGCCCAGAATAGGAAAGCAGCATGATTCCATCATGGTAGTGGTGGACAAGCTTACGAAAGATGCCCATTTTATTCCACTAAAGACTACTCACAAGGCAACAGATGTTGCTGACATTTTTATGAGGGAAGTAACATGATTACATGGTATTCCTAAGACAATTGTGTCTGACAGAGACCCAAAATTTACCTCAAATTTCTGGAAGGGGTTATTCAAGGGATTCAGAATGAATCTGAATTTCAGTACAACCTACCATCCTGAGTCGGATGGGCAGATAGAGTGGGTGAATCGAGTGATAGAAGGCATACTGAGAATGTATGTGATGGACAAACCATCAAAATGGGAAGGCTACCTACACTTGGTAGAATTCACCTACAACAATGGGTATCAAGCATCATTGAAGATGAGCCCATTTGAAGCACTTTATGGAAGAAAGTGCAATATGCCAGTAAGCTGGGATAATCTAGCTGATAGAGAAGTAGTTGGGCCAGATTTTCTCAAGGAAATGGAAGGTCAAATGCTAAAAATTAAGCAGAATTTGAAAGTTTCCCAAGACAGGCAGAAGAATTATGTTGATAAGAACAGAACCCACAGAGAATTTAAAGTGGGTGATCATGTTTTTATGAAAGTAAAATATAACAGAAGTTCCCTGAAGCTAGGAAACTGCGCCAAGTTGGCAGCCAGATTTTGTGGGCCATTTGAAATCCTAGAAAGGATTGGGCTATTTGCATACATGATTTCATTACCTGCATCCATGACTGTACATAATGTGTTTCATGTTTCATTTCTTAAGAAATATATACCTGATGCTAATCATGTAATTGATTGGAATGTGATTCAGGTGGAACAAGAAGGTGTCCTGCAAGTGCATCATGTGGGCATATTGAACCGGAAAAACAAATAGCTCCGGAATCGAGCCATAGGGCTTGTAAAGGTCTAGTGGACCTGGTACGGTCCTGAGGACGCAACATGGGAGAAAGAGGATGCTATGCGGGTAGAATATCCACATCTTTTTGAAGATTTTGGAAATCTTGTTAATACTATGTGAAAGTTGCACTGAGGATAGTGCAAAAATAGGGGGAGGGGATTGTAATATCCCCAAGGACGAGCCCTGTTGTAATCATTCTTATGAATTGTAAATCATGTTTTGTAGGCTGGTGAGCCGAGTATTGATAAGTTGGTAAGGATTATGAGTTTATTAGGCCAAAGATCCTAAGTGTTAAGGCCAGGAGCCTGTTTTTGTATATGTAATTATGCAGAACATTAATAAAAATATGAACATCGCTGCGTGCAGACCGACCATGAAGAAAGAGTGATGGGGGACTAAGATTCTACACAGTGGGTAAGGGAATGGGGGCTGAAAAGTGGAAAGAAAGGATAAGTGTTGTGCCTAGGGGCTAATCTAGGGGGATTACCTTTAAAAAGGGATAATAATTTATTATTATTATTTCCAAAAAGCTAAGGTGGACAATTTTGAGTGTTGTCCTAAGTTCCTGGAGAGGAACGCATGCTAATGGGGCGCATCCATCTTCATGGGCGACATGTGTCGGCCCAGGCACATGCAGTTAAAAGCTGCAGAATTCAGTCATGGAGGGGGTTCACTCCTCATTTTTTCATCCTTTGCATTTGATTTCGGATACGCTCATGCATCTCTGAAAACCAGAAAACTGAGATGTCTTCTTGAAAACCGAAACATCCTCCGTCTGATCCCGTTTTTGGTCTACGTCTGTCCTTGGCATACCTATACACCATTGAGAGAACTTGTTGGGAGGGGAAAGTCGACCTGTGAGTTCGTGAACCCAGTCTATCCACCATTGCAGAGTTGAATCTGTACCCAAACTTTCTGTGGGTTGTTGATTTCTTTTTTCTTGGGTGGGATTGTGTTGTGGTTATCCTCACCATGTGATAATTGAGTCAAAAGGGGATGAAGAACTGGGTTGTCAGGCCCTTGGTTTAAGAGGTAGGTTGTTACGTCTGTGAGTGACTCTTTCTAGGTGAGAGAGTCTACTGGGAAGTGGTTCCTCCCAGAGAGAGTCCAACACCAGCTACAAATCTCTAAGAGTTCATGATCTGACCTGTTGCCGAGACCCAGAGAGGGAGGTGAAGCACTGATGGACTGTTCTTGTGAAGGTGTATACTCTCGGGTGGAGCAGGCATGTGGGGAATGAGATTCCATGAGTAGTGGGTGTAAGAAGGCTCCTGGAGAAAATCCTTCATGTTGCTCTATGCAGTTTTCCCTGTAACCTCAGCCTAGTCTAGGATTCCCTTGCCTTGGGTGGAGCTTAGTCCCATCTCATGGGTGACCCACTGTTGAGCGTGATGAGTAGCGTGGTCTAAGGTTGGGAGGTTCGTGGAAGGTCTGCATGTGGTTGGTGGAGTTACGCCAATTTAAAAGATAAGTGTTAATTTTTTACTTAATTTATATGTGATGCATGTCTGTGTCTTGAAATGTTATCATGTATTCCGTTGCAAGTTTGAATTGTTGTTAATGTTGTTTAAGTCTGTAAAACAACCATAAATCCATGTTAAATGTCTTATTTTGATTTAATATGCATCTAATATATATAAGTATAAGTGTGTTCCGCATAGTAGCGTTGCCTGGCTAGTGGGTTGACAGTCGGGGACGTTACAAGTTGTATAGTCGTTGCTCATCTATGTAAATAAAAGTTCTTGGAATCCTCACTTGTGTGTTACTTTGCTTAATCTTTTTCAAGACAAACTCCCAAAGCCAAGGATGCCTTAAAAAATTTACCAATCACACTTAAAACCACATCAACTCCCCAAAGCAATTGATTATGAGAAAAATCAGTTACACGCTAACAATGTACTCCATAGTGTTGGAGTTATTAGTTATATAAGACAAAAGAACATAAATGGTTGAGGAAAATTGAAAAACTTGCAAAGACAATGCAAAAATGTGACAAGGTCCAAAAGATATGCCAATAAATATTTCCATTTGACGGTTAATAACAAAGCCATTGAAGGCACCAGTGTGCAATGTTAATTGTGGTGGAAGGATGAAATAATGACCATTTATTATAAATCCATTCAAGGGGAGCCAATAAACCATCCATAATCAAGTGACATCATCATGACATGCTTTACATCATATTTGCAAAGCTAACCTAATGTTCATTTAATAAGCTAGATGACATTTCTTAAATTATGTTAAGTTAAGTTAAATGAAAAGCTAAGTCTACATAAATTTGGATGAAATCTCAATTTTCTGTTGTTTAAATTGTTATTTTGAATCTATAAATAAATTTGATATGCAGAAAAATCTATAAAGCACTTTGATTATACAATCTTAACTACTCAAAATCTACAGATCCAACAAATTCTAAACTGACTAGATTACAGATAAAAATAAATAGAAAATATACCTTAAAAAACCAAAACCTAAACCGTTTGGATTGTATATACTCAACCTCGGATGCACTTATATATAGCGTAATTGGTATCACTTATATACAACGCAATTGGTATCATCTCAAGTGTCCCACCCACAGGCATACTACCTACACGCTGGAAGGAGGTAGTTATCAATTTACTTTACCTCAAGGTTTTCTCATTTCACCAACAGATACAACCACCCTAGGGAGAGACAATTTTAGGTAGCTTCTAATCTCTATTTACAACTTTTGAGTGACAAATGAATGCCCGAAAACTGTTCTATAATATACCTACATATTGTGCTCTTCGAATAAATAAATAAAACCATCTGTATATGCGCCTCCCTGGAAAAGAATCTCCCTTGCTTTCAGAAAGCACGCAGAGCCCACTAATCCCATAAAACAAAGGACGTGAATATCTTTATATATATATATATATATATATATATATATATATATATATATCATAGAAATCGTTACGCCGAAAGGCATATACCTATTGGTAATGGGCACAATTAATTATCTTTTAATCTAAAATTCTAATCTGATAACTAACAATTAAATATGCTGGAATATTCTTAGTTGTCCTCCCAAATCAATGAATGTGATTTACTCTTCATAATCTCCTTGTATTTTTGAATGCATCCCTTAACCTGTTTACTTTTTAACATTTACCTAATCATATTAATAAATTACTATAGAATTATATGATTGCCAAGTTTAAATGATTAATGATTAATATTTAACATTACCATGTTTAGATTATTAACCACGAATTTCCTCACATGTCCCTGCGTTTTCCTCAAGCGTTTTAGCGATCTACACGTTTCCTATGCCTTTCGGCGTTCATCAGTCACAATTATGTGACTGTGCTAGTCTATAAACCAATCAGAATGTAACCTCAAGCAACCAGACAATAAAAAGCTACATAGATTGTCAAGGCTGACAACGGAACAGATGGCGATCAGTACACTATCCGACTGAATCCACTGATCTATATGTGCAGTATTGAAGAAAAATTTTCCAATCATAGAGAATATAGATGTGAGTAGGGGCTTACATTTATCTAGATGAAAGGACTGTGTAGCTAATGGGCATATGACTCCCAGTACAGAAAGAAGACGAAGAGATCGATCACTCCTTTATGCTTATGTAAGCTCTCATATGCAAAGAGAATGTGTGGGAACTGAGAAGTTTT
>ML812074.1:70964-81092 GCA_009831015.1 Picea engelmannii | reverse complement strand
AGAGCTAGCCTTTGGTGGCCCACTTTGCATAAGAATGCTAAGGAATAATATAGAGCCTGCGATGTATGTCAAAGAATAGGGAAGCCTTCTAGAAGGGATGAGATGCCTTTAACACCTCAGTTAACTTTACAGGCATTTGAGAAATGGGCTATTGAATTTGTGGGACCTATCAACCCACCAGGAAAGTGCACAAGATCTTGATACATTATCCCTGCCACAGAGTATTTGACCAAATGAGAAGAAGCTAGAGCAGTTAAAGACTGTAGTACAACTACAACTGCACGGTTCATATTTGATGATATCATAACTAGATTTAGATGCCCAAAGATCCTTATGAGTGATCAAGGCACACACTTTGTTATCACTCCAAGAAACTCCTTAGGGTTGTAGACTAAGGATGCTTGGTAACTTTATAAATCATGAACAATGAAAGTGTGGATCAATGGGATAATAGAGAATAGCTAATGAGAATACAACTCACAATGCAATCGAATGAAACAGTGCTTTTAGGAATCAATGAACAGACAGAGTAATATCAAAAGGTATGGAGAAAACTGATCTAGATAATCCAGTACAACAGTGTGTAGGATCATACAAGCCAACAAGAATTCCTTTAGTTCAAGTTTATGAGCTAAATAAGAAGATGACAGTTCTTAATAGCTGAGCTAAACTGATATAAAGTACAGAACATGGAATAGATGAAGAAATCTATCATTAACAACAAAAGAAGACTGATTCTGTATTGAAAAATAAGTGTCTTAGTACAATAGCCAAAGAGTATCCAAAATTGAACCCTTTAACTTTGTTTTACATATGTTTATATAGGAAAAGATACTCTTTATCCTCTAATGGCTCGAGTCAACCTTATGCTTTCTAAAATTAGAAAACAATTACAATCATTGACACTTGTATAAGAAAAAGTATCATATATAAAAGAAGTCTTGACAAAAATGTAAATCTAAAACAACATTATCTTGAAAATCTCGAATGCTGGAAAGATGGAGTCAGGGCTATTTTGAAATCTGGAAAAATCTGGAGGATAAAGATCTCGAACTGCCTTTGAAATATTGAGTCACCAAGATGCTGCCAGCTGTCTTTAAAAAGGATGCCTCAAAACAGAGATACTCTCCCATATAATAAAAAAAAATTCCGTTAATCGCTACCTCGAATCCTGGGTTTAATTTCTGAGTTTATAACTGAATCAATTTACCTTGATTGCCACTTAGATACCCTTGATATCTGCAGAAAATCTGTTCTCTGCCAAATGTGCCTGAGGTGTCTTCAAGGTGCTACCTGTATCTCTTGACTTATTACCACATGTGCATTTACTCCTCCTGCTGGAAAGCTACGACTAAAAGAGGATCGAATCCTTAACTGGCTACATAAAATATGGAACCAATTTGCCACCTTTACATTTGCTATTTTCTTTGACTGCTTGATTTCATGCTGATCGACTTGCTAAAAGATCATTAAAATAATGACTTAGCTCCTTGAAATACAGGATTGATCTCTTCATGTGATGAATCCTTTTCCACCTGTCATCCTTGAATACTCTGTTAAAAAACTGCCCGTGTTGGTATTCATATCCGTCATTATTATCATTATTTCAAACTTTTTCAAACTAGACACTGATGTTATCCCACATCAAAAAAGATAATTTTGATCATCAACTTCTAGCTTGTCTACACAACTGAACTGATAATTGAACAAAGCTTTCTTGTCAACAATCAATGGTCAATTTCTCATGCTCGAACAAACCTTCCTCCTGAAAAATGTTATCTTCAATTGGATGGCTCTCTAGAAACTGTTCTCACTGATCGAGACAAATTCTTGAACTGAGGTTTCTTCATTCATTATAATCCAATCATCAAGTAGACGTACCATTTTTATGACGATGGCAATCTTATCTTTAAATCCCCTATTGAAAGTAATAGTATTTTCCACAGATCTGAAACATGTTGATCTATTACTTTCTCCAATATTTCCTTGAGCTGCTTGCAGTCTTTCTTCAGCCATAACTCCACCAAAGGAAATTGAGCCTGGACATCCCAAGGTATGAATGTTTCTACTCAGCATGTCAGGGATAGAAGGATTGTGGAGCGAGGAATTGGCTTGCGCTCCTCGTCCAAGTTGACTATTTTGCAACGACATGCAAAGATTAAACCTTCGAGTAGGCACATATCGAGCAGATAATGACAAGTTTGGAAGGAAGAATGTCAATTTGCTTTCTTCGGGGCACTATACATTATGCCTATTTTCTTCCATTCTGAATAATAGGCACTTCATAAAACAGAGCCAAAAATCTGGACTATTTCTTCAAAAGACAAACTATAAACATTACTGCACATTATGTGTTTTGATTCTGAAGTTCGCCATTTAATAAAATCTGCTCCAAGTCTATTAGAACATCACACATAGTCAAATGACTATTAAAAATATGTATTAGCAGTGACAATAGGATGACCTGCACAATAATGTGTTTCTAATCTGTGTAATATATCGAGCCAAGATGGGAAATTCTCATAGCTTCACTTCTCTGGCCTTCATGAAACTGAGTGGTCTTGCAGATTTTTATTTTGTAGCCATAAAGCATTATATTGTTTAATGAGTCTATGCCTGAAGTAATCCATTTCTGATCTTCTCAGCAACATCACGAACAACACCAGGTCCATGGGGTATGAATACTGAATATGATTTTGAATATGCCCCTATCTCTTTCATCGTGTCAAAATACTGTGTCACCAAGACCATATCCATCACATCCTTTGCAGTTGTCCCCGACACATTGATTGAAAAAGAAAGTACACTATCCCTAAGGCTATCCACAATTGCTTGCTGCTGCATTGATTTCATTCATTGCTTTCTTTACAGTCTCAGCAGGTACTACATCAATAATGAGAGTTTTCACTATCTCAAATCCATAGCCTTTTGATATCTACAAGCAGCTGAATACTTCCTCCATCTGCTCGGCACGTATGGATTTGACATATCCATATGCGACTTGACCTTGTAGATGGCTATTTCATGACTTGAATCATGGCTCAATAGTGACCAAATATCTTTGCCCTGTCAAAACGATTTATTGGCCAAACTACATTCACAGTTAGACATTTGTGTAACCTTTGAGTTTTAACTTACTCGTGGCTAAATTAATGGTGCAACTCATGGCTGAATTTTAAGGCTTGACCTGTGACTTTAGTTTGACTCAAAATTAGGCTCGAAAACTCAGCTTTACCTTAGGCTTTAACTGTGCGCTAGGCTTGGGATTGGATGCATTTGATGTGCAGACCTGGAACCTTGCATATATAACCATATATATTTCTTTTTCAATACTATGAGATATAAAACATACAAATAAAATGATGATACTTTTGTTATGTCTTATATTCTATATAGCATAGACTAGAAAAAGAATGAATGACATTATTTGTATCATGTATTGCAGGTCCGGAGGCATGCTAACAAAGGATTTGTGAGCAGAGTAATCAGACTGGAGCTTAATGAACACTATGAGGGTTAAGATACTGGCCAAGAGTCTGAAGAAGACGATAAATCATATGAAGAATTGATAGAAATTCTCATCAAAACATCGGTGAATTTTTTATCGCTAACATCTGGCTCCAACTGGGATGGAGACCTCCCTGCGAGGTTTCCAAGAATTCAGTAGTTCCATTCGCCTTATGTGTTGGGCAAGGGAGTCATTAAGCCTTTAGCACTGATCCCTCTGCAAACCTGTAGCTTTCAAAAATGTTTTTTCTGCTTTCACCAGCTAACTCGCCTTATGATTCGCTGGTTAGCTGGTGAAAGCACTGCCTTTCACCAGCTAATTGGTCGTAAAATCACGCTGTGCGCTGGTGAAAGCTCTGACTTAGTCCAAAATGAACTTTCACCTCCAAAACTATGATTCCATCAAAACTCAATGTGTCTCTGCTTATTCAATAGTAACTGAAAATCATCTACGTGCTCATAAAGCGAGCTTATTTTCCTGTCTACTCCTACATCTAGACAATAGAAGTATATTGATCAAGTAAAAGAATACTTCCAATACAGCCATGTTAGAAACTGATTTACATGCATCATGCTATATCTTGACCTGAAAAGTAATGAAATCCATATCATGCAAAAAAGGGGTTTGAGCGGATGATAAAGATAATCTCCTAGTGACACAAATATCTTAACATCCATGCTGTTGATAGAATCCAAAAGGTCAGCAATAAGGTCTTCAAAATCATAAAATAATACCTCTTTGAGTTGTTGCTCCAACTGACTGTGTTGCAGCTGCTCTTCTTCAATGTTGAATGTAGAATGCTTGATCTCCGTTGGAGGAAAACGCAAAATCAATTTCTGATCTAAACCTTTATGTTTCCCTTCCTACAAATGTCTGTTGCAATCTGTATTTATCTGAAAGTAACCCTTTGTATCTGTTACAGATATGAAACTATCTTTTATGAATCTGTCAATCTGCTCAACATCTTCAAAATTTTCAGAGAGAAAAATCCGATCTTCATGACAACTTACAATAGTAGATGTGTTTGATATGATGTCAAAAGCATCACTAAGGTTGTCATAGTGTGGATTATTGATCTCCTGATCATGATGAAGAGTATTTTCTTCAACAGTATACTCTTCACGAAGTTCTAATTTCGAAAGATTGAATTCATGACAACACTCGGGAAAAAGAAGATCAGCTGGAAATTGGTCTTTACAAAACACATGAAAAGCAGCATGAAAATCTGCTAAAGAGATGACACTTGCATCCGGAAGAGACTAGCACCAGTCAAGAGCACTTCCCTCTAAAGAAAACTTGAACAACTTAATTTGAACATCTTCATGTACAATTTCAAGCCGGTCAATGAAGTCACGAAAATCCAGCAAATGTTCAGCTGGCACTTCCCATTCTTCTCCTCGAAATATGGGAAGGCTGCGTTCCCATTCATCTCTAGTAGTTACTGGATGAGGGTAACCATAAATGCTTGAAAAATCATAGAACTCATACCTCTTTGCTAAGATCTGATTCATTTATATACCAGTGGAGTCTCCAACAGATCTGTCCTTCATGGAGTCGCCACCAAATTCGTCCTTCATCGAGTCGCCAGATAGATGATTACAACTGAAATAATGTCCAGGATTTTTCTATCATCAAAGATGGATCTATGTCGTCTCCCAAGGAAGATGAGCTTCAATCTCCTCTCCCTGGCAACGATGCCAATTTGTTATCACTCCAAGAAACTCCTTAGGGTTGTAGACTAAGGATGCTTGGTAACTTTATAAATCATGAACAATGAAAGTGTGGATCAATGGGATAATAGAGAATAGCTAATGACAAGACAACTCACAATGCAATCAAATGAAACAATGCTTTTAGGAATCAATGAACAGACAGAGTAATATCAAAAGGTATGGAGAAAATTGATCTAGATAATCAAGTACAACAGTGTGTAGGATAATACAAGCCAACAAGAATTCCTTTAGTTCAAGTTTATGAGCTAAATAAGAAGATGACAGTTCTTAATAGCTGAGCTAAACTGAAATAAAGTACAGAACATGGAATAGATGAAGAAATCTGTCATTAACAACAACAGAAGACTGATTCTGTATTGAAAAATAAGTGTCTTAGTACAATAGCCAAAGAGTATCCAAAATTGAACCCTTTAAATTTGTTTTACATATGTTTATATAGGAAAAGATACTCTTTATCCTCTAATGGCTCGAGTCAACCTTCTTCTTTCTAAAATTAGAAAATAGTTACAATCATTGACACTTGTATAAGAAAAGGTATCATATATAAAAGAAGTCTTGACAAAAATGTAAATCTAAAACAACATTATCTTGAAAATCTTGAATGCTGGAAAGATGGAGTCAAGGCTATTTTGAAATCTGGAAAAATATGGAGGATAAAGATCTCGAACTGCCTTTGAAATATTGAGTCACAAAGATGATGACAACTGTCTTTAAAAAGGATGCCTCAAAACAGAGATGCTCTGCCATATAATCAGGGAAATTTTCCTTTAATCGCTACCTCGAATCCCGGGTTTAATTTCTGAGTTTATAGCTGAATCAATTTACCTTGATTGCCACTTAGATACCCTTGATATCTGCAGAAAATATGTTCTCTGCCAAATGTACCCGAGGTGTCTTCAAGGTGCTACCTGTATCTCTTGACTTATTACCACATGTGCATTTACTCCTCCTGCTGGAAAGCTACGACTAAAAGAGGATCAAATCCTTAACTGGCTACATAAAATCTGGAACCAATTTGCCACCTTTACATTTTCTATTTTCTTTGACTGCTTGATTTCATGCTAATCAACTTGCTAAAAGATCATTAAAATAATGACTTAGCTCCTTTAAATATGGGATTGATCTCTTCATGTGATGAATCCTTTGCCAGCTGTCATCCTTGAATACTCTGTTAGAAAACTGCCCCTGTTGGTATTCATATCCGTCATTATTATCATTATTTCAAACTTTTTCAAACTAGACACTGATGTTAGCCCACATCAGAAAAGATAATTTTGATCACCAACTTCCAACTTGTCTACACAATTGAACTGATAATTGAACAAAGCTTCCTTGTCAACAATCAATGGTCAATTTCTCATGCTTGAACAAACCTTCCTCCTGAAAAATGTTATCTTCAATTGGTTGGATCTCTAGAAACTATTCTCACTGATCGAGACAAATTATTGAACTGAGATTTCTTCATTCATTATAATCCAATCATCAAGTAGACGCACCATTTTTCTGATGATGGCAATCTTAGCTAAATCCCCTGTTGAAACTAATAGTATTTTCCACAGATCTGAAACATGCTGATCTATTACTTTCTCCAATATTTCCTTGAGCTGCTTGTAGTCTTGCTTCAGCCATAACTCCACCCAAGGCAATCAAGCCTAGACATCCCAAGGGATGAATGTTTCTACTCATCATGTCAGGGACAAAAGGATTGTGGAGCGAGGAATTGCCTTGTGCTCCTCGTCCAAGTTGACTATTTTGCAATGACATGCAAAGATTAAACCTTCGAGCAGGCACAGATCGAGCAGATAATGACAAGTTTGGAAGGAAGAATGCCAATTTTCTTTCTCCGAGGCACTATACATTATGCCTATTTTCTTGTGTTCTGAATAATAGGCACTTCATAGAACAGAGCCAAAAATCTGGACTATTTCTTCAAAAGACAAACTATAAACATTGTTGCACATGATGTGTTTTGATTTTGAAGTTCGCCATTTAATAAAATATTCTCCAGGTCTATCAGAACATCACACATAGTCAAATGACTATCAAAAATATGTATTAGCAGTGACAATAGGATGACCTACACAATAATGTGTTTCTAATCTGTGTAATATATCGAGCCAAGATGGGAAATTCTCAGAGCTTCACTTCTCTGGCCTTCATGAAATTGAGTGGTCTTGTAGATTTTTATTTTGTGTCCAGAAAGCATTATATTGTTTAATGAGTCTGTGCCTGAAGTAATCCATTTCTGATCTTCTCAGCAACATCACGAACAACACCAGGTCCATGGGGTATGAATACTGAAGATGATTTTGAAGATGCCCCTATCTCTTTCATCGTGTCAAAATACTGTGTCACCAAGACCATATCCATCACATCCTTTGCAGTTGTCCCCGACACATTGACTGAGAAAGAAAGTACACTATCCCTAAGGCTATCCACAATTGCTTGCTGCTGCATTGATTTCATTCATTGCTTTCTTTAGAGTCTCAGCAGGTACTACATCAATAATGAGAGTTTTCACTATCTCAAATCCATAGCCTTTTGATATCTGCAAGCAGCTGAATACTTCCTCCATCTGCTTGGCGTGTATGGATTTGACATATCCATATGTGACTTGACCTTGCAGATGGCTATTTCATGACTTGAATCATGGCTCAATAGTGACCAGATATCTTTGCCCTGTCAAAACGATTTATTGGCCAAACCACATTCACAGTTAGACATCTGTGTAACCTTTGAGTTTTAACTTACTCGTGGGTAAATTAATGGCGCAACTCATGGCTGAATTTTAAGGCTTGACCTATGATTTAGTTTGACTCAAAAATAGGCTCGAAAACTCAGCTTTACCTTAGGCTTTAACTGTGCGCTATGCTTGGGATTGGATGCATTTGATGTGCAGTCCTAGAACCTTGCATATATAACCATATATATTTCTTTTTCAATACTATGAATTATAAAACATACAAATAAAATGATGATACATTTTTTATGTCTTATATTCTATATAGCATAGACTAGAAAAAGAATGAATGACATTATTTGTATCATGTATTGCAGGTTCGGAGGCATGCTAACAAAGGATTTGTGAGCAAAGTAATCATACAGGAGCTTAATGAACACTATGAAGGTTAAGATACTGGCCAAGATTCTGAAGAAGACGATAAATCATATGAAGAATTGATAGAAATGCTCATCAAAACACCGGTGCGTTTTTTATCACTAACACACTTCATTAACAAAACTATTGAAGCCTTGATTCAGGAGTTTGAAGTTCACCATCAGAAAAGAACACCATACCATCCATAGGCGAATGGTATAGTTGAAGCTTTCAATAAGATCTTGGAGACAACGCTGACTAATATTTGCAGTGTTAACAGAGATGATTGGGATTTGATAATTCCAATAGTGTTATGGGCTTATCGACCCACTTGCAAAAACTTAACAACGCAAACTCCTTTCAAGTTAGTTTATGGCCTGGAAGCAGTGGTACCTATGGAATACTTGGTTCCTAGTTTAAGAATTGCAGCATTTATAGGTATGGATGACACCAATGTTGTTCAAGACAGACTCATGTAGTTGATGGAACTAGAGGAAGACAGGTTCATTGCAGGATTTCATCAGCGGGTACAAAAAGAACAAGAAAGGGATTACCATGACAAACATATCAAGAAGAAATAATTTAAACAAGGATATTTGGTACTTTTATATGACAACAAGTTCATGAAGCATCCAAGAAAGTTCAGGACACACTAGCTTGGGACATTCAAGTTTTTCTATGTTAGAGAAGGAGGAGTTGTGCATTTGAATACCCTTAATGGAGAATGGAAGGATGGTTTAGTAAATGGAAGCCAATTGAAGATGTATTGTGAAAACCAGTTGCCTCACAACTCTTAGTAAAAGCAATGGAAGAAAGGTATAGCTACCAGGAGCAATTGAAATTGGGTACTAGACACAGAAAAGAGAGTCTGCAAAAGATAGGGAGGGACAGAACATAAATCACAGGCTTCTCTGCGTAGTCTGTAGTCGAAGTAATACATGAGGCTTAACCCTGCAGTGACTTGAGACGAGTCACATGTGAGTGTTGGGGGCCTGTTGGCCCTTGGTCAAGTATTAAGGAAGAAAGAGAAGACTGAAGAAGAAGAAAGAAAAATTATGAAGTGCGCGGAAGGAACACAAACCGAGGAAGGGTCGAAGTGGTTAAAGAAGCATAAAAGAGGGAACGAAGTAAGTGAAAGCAAGTCGTTGAAAGAGAAGATTAAGGAATACAAAGAAGAAAAGAGGATATATCGTGGACAAGTCAGCAAGCGAAAGAAGACACTAATGGGTGATTTGGAGCACCTAAGAAGGAAGAATAGGTCGGTGAAGTCTTTAAAATGCAGGTTATGTGGACCTAGGGTTTTTGTACCTAAGGTTTTGGCACCTAGGGTTTTGGAACCTGGACTTTGGTCTAGGGTTTCTAAGAGTCATGGAATGATAAATATAGGTCTAGAAGAGTTAAGAGGAGGGGGAGATAGATATATTGAGATGTAAAAGTGTTATGTCTTAGAGCATTCTTATATTTTGGATCGTCGGCTGGGTGCAAAGATCGACTTTGCAACTGGGTGCACAGGGTTGGGAGATAAAGAGGAAAGAGAGAGAAGGATTTGCAGCTGACTGTGCATATAGAACTGTACATTTTCATCTAATTTATCAATAAACACAGTTTTGTGGACGTATCAGGGAGAGGGTGAACCATGTAAAATCGTTTTGTTCCATGTGGTTGATGCTGTGTTATTTACTATCTTTTCTACTATTATTACATTATTGTTTTCCCTACTGAAGATAAGAGATATAACTAACTTCACGAAGTAAAGCATAATACTGCTAAGAATATCTAGGTTATCTTGC
>ML812074.1:34472-48562 GCA_009831015.1 Picea engelmannii | reverse complement strand
TAGGAAGGTCAAATACCCCCTTCAGATCCATAAGATATGAACAAATCCCAAGAAAATCTAAAACTGTCCATGATTTTATGCTAAAATAGGGTATTTTCTACTAAAGTGGCCCTGTTTGACCAGTGTTGACTGGACACTTGGAAAGCTTATATCTCGGAGCTGATAGGTAATAATCCATCCTTGTACATCAAGGATCATGACCCAAGTCTCATATTTTCCCCAGTTGTCCTGCAAGTACACAAACCTAGGAGCAATTACGGGATTTAGTCGAATCCTGTAATTTCTGATAAATTTTTAATTTTAATGCCAAAAATTCAAAAATTCAATTCTTAAGCTAAGGAATGATAAATGCACCTTGCATAAGCTATTTTATGGAAAATATGGAATAATGTGAAGGAAAAATGGATGGTTTTTGGGGGCAAAAGTATAGTTTATGGAGTGAAAGGAAGCATAAAAATGTACTCAACAGAGTGGATAAAAGAGGAGCTAATTAACCCTCTCATAGTTATCACTAGGATGATCACATGTGAAGGTATATATTCTTTCTTTAAATCCTATCACTTTCGATTATTAGCTCACTTTCAGTTCAATAAGCCATTGAACTTTCCCTTCTACTTTTTTAAGAGCTAGGAGAAGATGTCCTCCCAAGTGAGGAAGAATGTAACCAATCCCCACAACAATCTCTTTCACCATGGCCTTATCAAACTTCTTGTCTTAGCCGAATTGGAAAAATAGGGAAAAAATTCGGATGAGTTCATTTACCAATTTGCAAACCCTCACCTGACAATCAAGACTAGTAAAAATACGCTTGATCTAAGGACTATTTCTCCATCCAAACCCCACTCTCTCAAGACTCCAAACCCTCCTGCACAAGCCATTTCTTTACCGAAACAAAAATCCAAGAAAATTGTAAAACCCTGCATCCTCATTGGGCAAAAAGACCAAGAATCATATTGCTAACCCTTTGATGCCTTCAACGTCTCTTGATCCTAAACCCAAAAAGATACAAGAAGTAATTCAACAATACTTTCCTATAGTTCCCACAAATAGGAGGGGAGATAATCGATTTAATAGAGGACCCTTTCGAAAGAGTACCCGAAGCACAAGAGGAAAACCTTATGAAAAACCCCTGAATACTTTGAACCCTACCCAAGTATCCTTCGATCTTGAAATCCCTCACAAAAGACTTAGGGAGGTGTCTGCAGATGAATTGGAACCTCATAGAAAGACAAAATATGAACCTACTTCTCCTTATAAACCCTCTATTACTCCTACCTCATAGATGCCTACCCCAGATCCTAAGAATGATAGACACTCTACATATTTCAAGGGATCTAACCCCTCCTCTGAGATATATTATCTTTCTCTAGCCATTGAGAAGTTGGAACATGAAAATTTTCAACTGTTGCAACAATTGGAAGAGAGGAAGACTCTGGACACACATCTTCACCATGACAATGCAATCCTCCAAGAAAAGGTCAATTCCCTTCAATGGTTGGTTGACGAAATAACCAAAGCCAATCACAACCTTGGGGCACAATTGAAGCAATATAAGAGGCACAAGACAAAATCTTCACGGCAAGAAGGAGAAGCTTCTAAAGTTGATCCTTCTCAGCAAGCTTAGTCATGTGGGGCAATTCCTTTTTCTTTGTAGTGGGACCTAAAAAATATTAGGTGTGGGGGTAATGTTGGGCCCATGATATGGTTAATTTAATGATAATGATTAGATCCTTTTTGGCCAATATTATATGTGAATTTTCCTATTTTGAAAAGTTTTGAAGGATTTTTGTATCAAATCGCCATAGCTTACACCAGGTACATATGATTGATGTTTTATGATGGTTTCAAGTATAATTCAACATGTTTTAATGATTCCAGGAAACTAATTCACGATTTTTGTGTCATAGGGAAAAATCACATGGATTTTTTCCATCCGACACTCCATCCGATACTGCATCCTGTATTCCATATGGAACTGTGTCCGACACCCCATCCTGCACTAAAACTATGGGCGAGTTGGCAGTTATCATATCAGCGGAAAATGATGGGAAATCATAGACATGGGTTTTTCTTGTTCTTGTGGCCTCCAGCTACTGAGCTTATGACAACTTGGATTGGGTTTTTATGATGGGCGTTTATTGGATCTCTTAGTTTCTAGAAGCCAACGGTGGTTAAGACACATTAAATGTGATTTTGTTTTTTTAGAGGAGGTCGACCTCTCAGCTTTTAAACTCTATAAATACCACAACAATGGTTAGACAGATATTGAAGGATAATTAAGCTCTGTTTTTCCATTTTCAAGACATTTTCTCTAAAACTATGTTTTTAATTTTAAATGTTGAAATCATGTTGCTTGAGCTCGTGATTCATCATTGAGGAGTAGCCATGACCTACTGGGGGGCCCACCAGTGGTCTGGGTGAATATTCAGTCAATTAGCTTGTGAATTAACGTAGTGTAGTTTTCATTTCTTTTATTTCCTGTACATGAGTTTTTATGATCTTTATTTACTGTATAATTATTGTTCATAGTTTAATTGCTTCAGTTCAGTTTTGCAGGGTACTTATCAAGGCTAGTGTTTTTTTTTTGGTATCTAGGGGAATCGGTAACTACGATGGTATCTGGCTTGCGTGACATGGCATTGAATCCCGTCGGCTGCCTTATAAACCCTAGGGAGAAACACACCACTCGCAAGCCTGGCCTCCATTATGAAGGCTAGTGTTAATATGCAATGACTTTTTAATTAATAGGAAATAGCTTGCAAGCTTAGATACTAACCCCTATGTGTAATTAGATGATAGTTAGAATTTATATGTGATGAAATAGAATTTAAAACAGAGTTGAAACATAGTATTTAGTTAATGGTTTCTTTGGCAAGGTTTCGATGGATGATTAGTTGTTAGTTTTGAATTTAGTTTTCAATTTTCTTATCTAGTTTGATCAATTAGTTCTTAGTTTGCTTATCTTGTTATATGTTGAAATAGAAATATGATTTGATTTATGTTTTATGAGTATTTCCCTTTGCAATTTAATTTGTTAAAATAGGATTAGTTTAATTTTCTTTATGCAATTTCCATTCTAGATCTAGGTTGCAATTTTAATTCGAAGTTTGATTATTGAGTTTAGTTTTTAGTTATGAATCTCTAGTAGTATGAATTTGCTTACATTAGCATAGAATGCAATTTAATTAAATATAATAGTGTTTTTATATTGTTGATGACTAATGCATGAATTGAAGAATCACATGGATTTGCAAGGTAGTTGATGTTTCTTCTATAATGGCCAAGTTCTCATTAGATTGTCTAATTATTACCTTTCACTTTGCTATAGAAGTCAATATTGAATTTATCCCTCTTGAGTTATTGTTAATTGTTAAATGCCATCGTGATATCATAAGATACCAAAGACATAACCATCAACACTCCGAAATAGAGTGCTAAATGCTCCTTCACATGAGCCAAATAATCTTCAATCCTATAAAAGGAGCGAGGATTAAGAGAGAGAAACTCTTTCTCAATTTGCATAACCTTACTTTTGTCGATCTTGTTGAATAGAGTCTTTACTTCTTCCAGACTTGATTTGGACAGTCGATCCCCTTGTATGAAAGAGAATCTCCCTAGAGATGTAGGTATTTATAACTCCTATAGCCTCATCCTTCTTCTCGTTAATGATGAACTTATTATAATAATCCTTAGGGTCTGGAACCATAGCCCTTGTAAACTGCCAAAGTGCTCTAATCTTTAATAGCATTTCCATTTATTGTGCGTACATACCATAGTTGTGGCCATTTGAAACCACAAGTTCTTTCTTAAAACTCATAATCACTCTGCAACAAAACCTAATCTAATATGCAAGTCGAAACCCTTAGTCAATCTACCAGCGAGATTCGACTCGTCAGGAGTGTGTGCAAGCGACAACCTCCAAAAGGACTTGTAGACAACAGTCTGGGTCTCAAAACAATAGCTTTGAAACCATGTTGGAGAACTGAGTTTTCTTGCTTTTATAGATTAGAGGATAGTTTCCTTGCTTTTGTAAATTAGAGAATCGTCTTCTTTCTTTGGTAGATTAAATAATAGTTTTCTTATCGTAGATTAAAGAGTAGTTATTGATTAATTTTATTGTCATGATGCTTTGAATTTAGTAGATTAAGATTTCCTTTCGTAAATTAGAAGTAATTATGAAGTTTAATTTAAGAATAGAGTTCAGTTTCTTATTAGTTTGATTAGTTTATTATTGAGTAATTTTGATTAGTTTACTTGTTGTAGAAGTTACCATAGGTTAGATAGTTGATCGATTGCTTGTTTACTTGCTTTGATAAGGTAATTGCTTTCTTGTTTATTTTCTTTAATAGGGTAGTTGCTTTCTTGTTTATTTACTTACTTCTTGTTGCTTATTGAATTTGAGTAGGTTAATTAAATTAGTTTTTTATTGTTATTGCTCATTAGATAGATTAAATAGATAGTTGTTTTTTCTCATTATAATGGTTAATTTAATTTTATTAAAGTAGGGTTTTCATTTGCTTTCTTATAACAATCCATCGATCCTTTGTTCAAAAGTTACTTAGGGTAAATAGTTTAAGATTTTTAATAGGGTTTGATCATTAATAGTCTTTTCTTAAGTAGATTAGTACTTTGATATCCCATTTCCTTAATTAGACTATACTACCTCTAGCCTTTCTGCCTTGACACATATAGTGCTACAACTCTAAGTTTACTTACCCCGGGTTGACAATTTAATTAAGGGTTTTCTAGTGCATATAGAACACCCATCGCATAGATTATGTATTACTGGAACACTTATCTATTTGTATGTTCTTCAAGATTAGACTGTTGTTGTTGGCCATTTACAACCTGGTAAAATGTGTAAAATGTTAAATTTCATTGATTTTGTATTATATGCAATTAATGTATGACATGCCCTATATTATGTATGACAAGACACTTACCTATATATAAGTTCTCACACACACACACACACACACTCTACCTGCCTCCTCTCTCCCTCTCTCCTCCTCCCTCCCACTATCTCTCCTCTCTCTCTCTCTCCTACCTCTCTCTCTCTACCCCCTCTTGATCTTCCTCTCCCACCCTCTCACACTCTCAAACAATCCATATCTTCCCCCCTTGTCTCTTTACCTCTTGCATCTAACCCTCGCTCTCTCACTCACTATATACCCCTCCCTCTCTCTCCCAAACTCTCCCCACATTTCTCTCTTTTCCTCTATCTAACCCCCCTTCCCTCTCTCCCCCTCTTTCCTCCCACTCTCTTTCTCTCTACCCCCCTATCTTTCTCGCTGTACCCAATTCTCATACACTCTCTTTGTCTTCCTCTCTCCCCCTCTCACACTCACTTTATTCCTCTTTCTCCACCCCCCCTCTCTACATTGAAAGGAAAGAAATGTCCTTGACTCAGATATGTAAATACCTATACCTGGACCTAGACATAGAAATAACTATAAATGGAAAGACCTGGACCATGAACTATACCTATATGATGACCATTACCTAGACCATGACATAGACCTAGATCATGACATAGGCCTAGAGATAGACCTAGACCATGAAATAGACCTAAATCTAGACCTAGACCATGACCTAGACCTATACCATGACCAAGAACATGACCATGACCTACACCATGACCTATATCATGACCTAGACCTCCTTAGCTCCATATAATCCTAGGAATAACCTATACTCGACCCTTAATCCCCTCCACACTCATTCCATAAGTGAACTATGCATATACCTCTTGTTAAAGTTCCTACAACCATTGCACTCACATCTTGGTGCTCTAACCATTTCTATATGCTTCAAAACACTTTCAATCCTAATCCCTTAGGTCCTAGCTGTCCCAAAACCCCTATACATATTTATTGATAAATAGGTTTGGTCTATGATAAATTTCATATATGTTGCATTAAGAGAATTCACGTGCTTTTGTGACTTGAAATCCTTGAGGTTGGGAGCTCATCCCTTCCCAGCAGGAACGTGTGTGCAATCCTAGAATATGCACATGATTTAGTGCACACACGTTATAGGGACATGCACACATTCATGTTGGGAAGTTTAATGTGCCAATCACACTCCTCAACCTCATCTATCTCAAAATATCGAACAATCCTGACATATGTATGAAAAAATAGCATGAACATATAGGTTTTTGTTGTTTTTGTCTTGTTGTTTAACTCATAGGCAATTTTGTGCTGTTGCAACACAATTGTGGGAAGAATTGGAAGACAAATTTGTCCAAGTGGAATTGGAATTGTTGGTTGTGTCTTCTTGTGTAGTACCAAGACAAATTCATCCAATTGGAATTGTTAGTTGTGTCTTCTTGTGTATCACCAAGATGAATTTTTCCAATTGGAATTGTTAGTTGTCTCTTCTTATGTAATACCAAGAAAAAATATGCAATTGGAATTGGAATTGTTAGTTGTGTCTTCTTGTGTAATACCAAGAAAAATTTGTCCAATTAGAATTGGAATTGTTAGTTGTGTCTTCTAGTGTAATACCGAGACAAATTTTTCAAATTGGAATTGGAATTGCTAGTTTTGTTTTCTTTTGTAATACCAAGACAAATTTGTCCACTTGGAATTGGAATTGTTAGTTGTGTCTTCTTGTGTAATACCAAGACAAATTTGTGGTGGGGTGCTTGGAAGCCAATTTTTCTCTTTAAACATGGGGAACCTATGGATTCGACATAGAAACTCCTTGAGGAAAGAGAAACCCATAAAAAATGTAGAATAAGAAAGATAAAATAAAAAGTTACGCGTGTCAAAGCATAGGATTTCAGAAGAGGGAAAGCCAATTTCTAGCGGAATAAATGTCATTGTTGTTCTCCATCACCACAAGAAAAGAACGTGACTTCACTAGAGACCATTACAATCAATATCTCATCAAGACAAGTTGTTTTGGATGACCAGATGATGTAGGATTTTCTTGGAGTTAATTATACAATGGATGAAATTAGAGAGGTAACATGTGCACAACATTTTGGTGAAGAAGTTCTTGTGGTGCGACCTCTTGTTGGAAAGTCAGAAGTTCTAGAAAATAGTCATGGGAATGTCCACTATCCTCCAATAATTAATCCTCCAGTGATTGAAAGGGAAATAAATAAAACATTTTTAACTCCACGGGAGGGAGGTCAAGAGTGCCATAATAAGGGTTCATCATCCCTACCTAGATTGAGTAGTGTGCGGAGAATTACTCCTAAATGCATTCAGGTGGATGGAAATGGTCTAGAATCACTTGAAGGTAAGTTACCTAACCGTAGTAGTCATTATCATTCTTATAAAATCATTAAAGAATATTTTGAACCAAAATCCGATGCCACTAAATGTCAATTATTTTTGGATTTGTTAAAATCTAGAAGTTTGACTATTGTTAGAAGAATTTTAGGCATTAAAAAAGTAAAAAGTTTAGAAACAAGTCATCATATTGTTAGAAACCTTTGTGGATTTTTTTCAAAGAATTGGTAAGAAATATTTTTATAAAGACCGTAATGAAACCCAATGTGTCTTGTCATAATCAATTGTTAGTAATATCACAATAAAACATTGTTTTCTCCAACAAACCTCTCATCTCATGAAATGAACTATCAAAACCCTTAGAAAGTATTCTAATAGATGATATAGTCTTGACACAAGTGGCCCAACAATTTTTTGGTCCTTCACTAGTAGGATACCTCATTCTGACATGAAGTTAACTGGAGAAATTAATGGACTAGTACATGATTTATGGCATGAAAACACTAGAGCTTCTTCCAACCAAAAATATGTACTAAAATTGAGAAGGGGATCTAGGGACCATGGACCCCATATTAAACACTTTTTGAAAATTACATAGACATAATTGTATGAGAGATTTAGGAAAATACATAGTGCGCTTAACTTGGGATAAATATGTTTTCGTAAATGCAAGCCTTGGTATGTGTTATCACTGAGTAAATTGTTGGGATGAAGAAACAATATACAAAGGTAACCTAGAAACCAACTTTAAGACTGGAAGCTAGCCCTTCCAATCTAGAGAGGGCTCTCTCTGAGACTTGATTCCTGATAGATATGTTGTTTTTAAACTGATGGCTAGGTTTAGATGATTGAGGTATTTTTTTCAAGGTTTGTTGGCAAGGAGGTATAGTATCTCTTAGGCTATGGAGTCAACCCTTGAAAACGAATGAAAACAATGACCAGTAGGTAGAACTTCCCAGATGAACAAAATCTAAATAAGGTGATGAAATTTCAGTTTTGAGTTTGATTATGTAGGGTGGAAGAGGAAAAGAAACACATAATAGAATTAGAGCACCATGAAAGATGAATTCTGACCTAGTTAAGAAGATAAACAGAGTTTAAATCACTTAAGTCTAGAGCACCATTAGATGAAATCCAGACCCTTTAATTATCCAATTTAAATAGAAGAAAAGTGAAGGTAAAAGTAAGGACACAAGAAGTACATACAAATATAAGAGTACAACCTTCAAATCACCACCATTAGAATCTTTTTCATAAAAAGTTCAGGACTTCTGCATTTGTATTTCTTTTAGATTCAAATAAAATTATAATAAGGATCAAAATGACTATACTTTTTCCAACTCCCCCTCTTTACATAAAAATGATCAAATATATAGAAGCCTATTGCCACACTAGGCTACTAGGAGTCGAACTACTACTACATACAATGGTGGATTTGGTTACATGGGAAGAGAACAAATCCTAAACAACTTTAATTCAAATAGTAAATTTGTTTGACCATATTTAATGCAAAAAAATAAATCTTATACAATCATAGATCTAAGTACATTTCGAATATGCTATTGTTGATGAGTCATCAGGTGCATCTGGAAAGCATATCAAGTAATCCTATGCATTGTTGGACAACTCTGCCACCTTTGCATAGAAAACCGTAATTACTGCTGCGCAAAATATACCTACAACATTTGCGTAGAAACTTTTCATAGCAGACTCCATTTTTTGTAATTCGTGTAGATCCAGGTGGCAACATGTGACTAGGGAACCTGTGTTTTCTTCAAGAATCATATGCCAATCATCTCCCACTGTTATTTCTAATCATGTGTGCCTACATCATTTGCGTAGCGAGGACTGGGTACGCAAGTGCTATGTATGACAATTTACCAGTCAAAATAACAACTATGCCTAGGAAAATTTGTATCTTGTCACCCTTTTGAAAAAATTTCTCCAATATCAAATGTATGTTTCCCACAGTGTTATGACAAAACGTAATATTGATCACATACCCAAAAAGACAAAAATGTGAAGTTTCTTTAGTCATATTTATGCTACTTCTACAAGCAGTTCTAGTCTTCTTATGGTTTCATCATTCAATTGCATGTCTTGTTTAAGATACCTATTTCCTTCCTTAGTGTTAACTTTTGTACCTTCAAATTTCCCACTTTCCTAAATAGGGCTGCATTTATTTTCAATTTTGACTGGGCATTGAAAAGGGCTGTACAGGAATTTTCTCTTGTTGTTTTTCATTCTTTAAAGTGTTTCATCGCTCTGTCATCTGATTTCATTTTTTCTTCCCTCAGCTTGATGATTTGATCTTGATCTTCCCTTAGCTTCTTATTAATCCAATTTATGTTATTTTCTCCTTATGTGGGCGAAGTAGGAGGTATTTCACTTGCTGCTAGATTTCCCTGTATCTTTGGAGTATTCTTCCTGGCTAAGGATCATGTCAAACTTGTTTTGGTCTGGGATAATATTGGCCCTTGACCAAGTTTTCGAGATCCTTGGTCAGGTTTAACCTATTTTGGGACTTTGATAGGTTGTCGAAGGCGAAGCACAAGTCAACGAGGATATCATGGGATCTCATCCCCTTTTTAGGGATTTTTGGGTTTTGGGCTTATGTAACGAGTATGGGGATGTCGAACCATGGGTTTAACCATGTTTAGGTGCATTTTTTAATGTATAAATAGAAATATAGGTGATGTAAGTAAAAATTGCACAGGTGTGGTGTGATGCTAAGTGTTAAGTGCAAGTGATAGTTGTACATTAATTATGCATACTGTGTGAGACTTGCAAGGCTAAGTGCAAGTGACTGTGTAAAGGATTTGTGTTGTAACCTAGCTCGGGGAAGGAGGATCTGGCGAGGTGTGAATAGATCTCTTGTCCTATGTGGAGTAGGACCTTGTGGCTCTGTGCATGTAGATGATTGACAGAAGATAATAAAGAATACAAAGAGTTGGTGGATGTAGCCCTAGGCTAGGGGTGAACTACGTATATCCTGTGTTGTGTTTTCTTTGTGCGTTATGGTTGCTTTATGGTTCATATGATTAATTCTTAGTGCAATTATGTATGCTTAGATGAATATGATAGCTTAGCGCTTAATGATGTGAATGAGATGCTAGATATGATCTATGTTAATGTGCTTAGTGCTTGAATGTGTTGAATCTTGTTGAATATTGCGTTGCATTGTAATTAGGGTTTATATGCGCTGTGAACAAAGGTTAAGTACTAATGAATGACAATTGCTAAGTGCTTTGTTAGAGTATTGTAACCACATATCTATTTCCCAGCTAAGGTTGCAGACACTAGAGTCCTACAACCACCCCTGCCTCTACCTCAGGTGAGCCTTCATCTGCTTCACAGGTGTTGTCGAAAGGGCTGATAGTTAGGGTTTTGTTGGTGCATTTTTGAAGCACTAAAACCTGGGTCTGTCGTTGTGCCAACAAATGGTTCCATTTCCAGGACCTGAAACTGTGATTACTGGGAATTGAGGAAAATAAAAAAATCTATGTGCGTAGATATGTTGCTTTAGTGCACAATATTCTACTTTACTTGTGAAGATATGTGCTAAGAAAGGAGGAATATTTGAAGAAAAGAGGTAAGATCTGAAAGCTTTGTACTCTATTAAAGGTAAGATAAGTGGAATTTTTTTCTTTGATAGTATGGATCTAGGTATGTTTGATAAATTTTGTCCTAGTTTGAAAACTAGGGCACATATAGAAGAAAGAAGGTTTGATATGAGTAGGTCTGATAGAAATAATGAAAGATATGTTATTCCTATGAATAGAAAGAATGTTTGGACTAAGAAATGGATGCAGGATCCTAGGGATAATTTTCTGCAGGTTAACTACCATGATCCTTGTGCTCACAAGAAAGGTTGGGAATCATTTAAGAGAAAGACAGGATTAACCCTTTGTTACAGTTGTAGAAGATCGGGCCATATTTCTAAGGATTTCACTGATAGATGACCTAGTTGTCTTTGTTGTAAATATATGGACCATGAAGTTCTGGATTTCCCTAGAATGATTGCTAAACTTGAAAGAATGAATATGGAACAAGATAAACATGAGAAAGACTCAGAATTTAAGACTATGGAAAAACCCCTGAATGATCATAGAGACATCAATCTATCAAAGATCCTAAAATACAAGGAATTCATAGAAACAAGAATATGAGACTTCGACATAGACTTTGTCCTGGATGAGGAAACACAGGTGAATATTATGACAGAAAGAACTTAGGAAATTTTAGGAAATCCTGATATGATTCCTTCATTGGATGGAATAGGATTATTTAGAGGAAAGATAATAAATCTATATTGAAGAATTATCCAGACATCTATGAGTGCTCATGGAACTTCGACAGAGGAAGAATTTGAGGTTATTAAATTTGTTGAGAACAATGCCCCATTTTATTTATTGCTAGGAAAACCCTGGATTGAGAAAGATCAGATCCATATAAGAGAAGAAGAAGCTCGTTGTCCCTTGGTTATGGAAGGAATTAAAGAAGAAGGAAGAAAAGGTAAAAAGAGAACTTCATGGGAGACACAGTGACTGTCACTGGGTCGAAGAGAGAAAAAGAGTAGAGAAGATGGAGTGAAGTATGGAAAATCAAGCCATTGGATGAGAAGATCAAGGTTGACAGATCCGTAAGGAGGAGGTATTAAGGACAACTCAGCAAGCAGGGAAAATCCACCTTTATATGCTTTGGAGCATCGCGTGAAAAGGAAGGAAAGACAGGTTGGCGAAGCTCAGAAAAAGTGGGTCAAGTTGACCTAGGGTTTTAGACTCCTAGGGTTTTGGTATCTAGGGTTTTGGCACCTAGGTTTTGACCTAAGGCTACCGGTGAGGTATTGTAATGTATAAATAGAGGTCTAAAGGGCCTAGGTTGGGTTGGTAATTCTATTTGGTATGATATTGTTGTTGATCTAGCTCTATTGTTGTGGCGGGAGATTATTATATTGTGAGAGAGGAGTGCTAAGTGAGAGAGCCTTCATGTATTGTAAGATATTTAGCTATGTGCGAAGGTAAATTCCTATAGCTGGGTGCGCATGAAGGGGAGAGAAAGAGAGAGAAGAAATAATATATTCTATCTAAGAGCGTAGATAAGAATTGTATGCTTTACCTCAATAAATCATAAGAACAATTCTGTGGATGTATCCCTAGAGAGAGGGTGAACCACATATATCTAGTGTTATGTGTTTGATTGATGCATTGATCTCTGTCATTGTTATATTGTTATTTGCATTGGTGTATTATATCATATCTATAACTGTGCAGGGTAGATTTGGCTTGATAAGTGATAGATGCATGTTTTGTTGTTGTTATAATAGATCCACTTGACATTCCCCTAGTTGTAGGCATCTATGTCCTGCAACCCCCTCATAGTTGCTTCGGGTGAGACTGCATCTGCTTCACAGGTGTTGCTGAAAGGGCCAATAGCTAGGGCTTGTTGGTGTGCTCTTGGAGATGAAACTTGGGTCTTCCCCTATGCCAACAAATGGTTTTGTTGCCGAGACAAAAATATCTATAATGCAATGTCAAGGGGGTTCCCATCGAAGACATAGATTCAAAAGTGGATAGAGGATCAAGAAAAGGACTTTGTTGAAGCCCAGAACAAGAACCCTAATCTTAGTTCAGAGGATTGGTTGGAGAAGTACATTTTTACGGATATAAACGAGATATTCTTTGGGGGAATACATCATGAGTTGTATGAGTGGCTAGCTAGGTTACTTGATACCCAGTTCGAGATCAGATATAGAACTCATGTGGTTTGGACGTTGGTGTTGATCTAGAAGGTCAAAAGAGTTGATAGCGTTGTATCGAGAGAAGTAGATCATTGGTTTGATATTACCATTGGAGGGTATATCATCGAGTTTGTTTTTGACAGGGTATAATCGTATAGCCAAGCCGAGAGATACTTTTTCAAAGGACCCAGAGGAAAAATTTTGCACTTTTTGAAGCTGAGAATCAAGATGTTGTTGCTTAAAAAGAACGTCTTGAAGATACATTAGATCGAGTGGATTTGAAAAGGATAATGTTCAAGAATTAAGACAATGACAGTGACACAGAAGATGGACATACATGCAGTGGAAGAGTATTTTGAGCGTTTCACCTTGAGAACCTCTTTAAGAAAAACTATGGAGAAGAGGGTTTCTACAGTGGAGAAGAGGCAGATTTGACATATGAAGAACATTTAGAACCCACCAAAGCAAAAGAAGGGGAAGCTGAAGAACTTTGTCGGGACGAGCTAGAAACCTCAGGATCTGTGTAGACCACTGAAGTAAGTAGTATTAACCCTCCTATTGCCCCAACAGTGCTAAGTAATCAAAATAGTCAATATCGACTCAGAAAGGAAACCTAGGAAACTTCATGGAAGATGAGATGAGGCTCCCTATCTTTATAGTGTTGAAATAATGTAACTGGGAAGAGTATTCTTATTATTATTGTTATTTTATTCATAGGATTAATCCCCATTGTGGATTAATCATGTCGGTAATTGTATTAGGACCAAATCCCCTTTTGCGGATTGGTCAACGGACAATTGTAATAGGTAGAATAAGAATTCGGCCCCAACAGTTATTATTGAGACCCAGAAATAAATTAAAGGTGGGTTTACCCACCCAGAGTGAGAGGTTTGCCCTGCCAGTGAAGACCTTTCACACATGCTAGTCTTGTATATATAGAGAGGCTAGTGCCTCACTTTATCACACACTCACTTGCTCATTCTTAAGAGGCAAGCTGCAACTTACCAGTGAGAGAGAGGGAGAAGAGTGGTGCATATTTTGTAGAGGACTATCTGTATTGGTTTGATTTATCTCTTGACATTGTATTGGAAATTTATGATAAGGAA
>ML812074.1:13707-34372 GCA_009831015.1 Picea engelmannii | reverse complement strand
ATTATCCCACATAAACTACAAGGTGCTACCATACATATGCAAAGCTGTCACAGGTTTAACAGAACTCAAGGGTGATTAGGAAGGCATATGCAATGGATGTGTGCAAGGGAAGAATATCATGAACCCTTTTCCAAAGAGGGATAGCAAAGAAGAAGGAGTAGTGGAACTCATTCATTCAGACGTGTGTGGCCCAATTCCATCATCCTCCATTAGCAGGTACGTATACTATGTATCATTTATTGATGACTATTCTTGTAAGACCTGGATATATTTATTAAAATCTAAAGATGAAGTATTCAGTAAATTCAAGGAATTCAAATCCTTGATAGAGAATCTTTCTGAAAGAAATATTAATATACTCAGGTCAGATAATGGAGGAGAATATACCTCAAAGGAGTTCGTAAACTTCTGCAAATATGTTGGGATCAAGAGGGAACTCACTACTCCCTATAATCCTCAACAAAACGGTGTAGCTGAAACGAAGAATAGAACAATTATGGAAGCTGTAAAGACCATGATTCACGATCAAGATCTTCCTATGTGCTTATGGGCAGAAGCAACAATGGCAGTTGTTTATGTGCAGAACCGATTATCCCATAGCGCACTTGGATTCAAGACCCCAGAAGAGATGTTCACCAGAAAGAAGCCAGAGGTAAGCCATCTCAAAATATTTGGTTGTCCAGTGTTTATTCATATACCGAAAGAGAAAAGAAACAAGCTGGAACCCTCTGGAAAGAAGGGAATATTCATGGGATACTATGAAGTATCCAAGGCCTTTAGAATCTACATACCTAGTCACCTCCATATTGAAATCAGTAGGGATGTGACCTTTGATGAAGAAGCAACACTTAAGAAATCAATAAGATGCCAGCTTGAAGAAACATATGAAGAGGAACCTACAAATCCCAGGATTGCAGAATATCTGAGGGAAGTTCCCAGAACTGCAAAACCTATAAGGGAAGTCGTAACTTCCCCTGATGAGGAGACTCCTAAAGATCATGATATAACAGAATTTCAAGAACCTCCTCAAATGACCTTCTCCCATAAAAGAAAGCCTGCATGGGCAAGAGAGCTTATTCAAGATGGGAAGAAGTATGGTGTTCCAGAAGGAACCACAAGACAGGTGAAAAGACCAAAGCCATTCTCCAGTTACATGGCTTTGATGTGCAATCTACTTGATGAAGAACCTACATGCTTTGAAGAAGCCATTCAAAGGAAGGAATGGGCAGATGCAATGACAGAGGAATACCAATCCATAATAAAGAATGATGTATGGGAAATAGTTCCCAGACCAAAAAGTAAGGATGTGGTATCATCAAAATGGCTCTTCAAAATAAAACATGATGTTGATGGAAGTATTGAGAAATATAAATCAAGATTTGTCCCTCGTGGCTTTTCCCAGAAGGAAGGCATTGACTATGAAGAGACATTCGCTCCTGTAGCTAGATACACTTCGATCAGGACCATCATAGCTCTTGCAGCTAAGATGAAATGGAAGTTGCACCAGATGGACGTGAAGACAACTTTCCTGAATTGTGTTATCGAAGAGGAAGTGTATATAGAGAAACGCCAAGGATTTGAGGTTGAAGACAGGAAGCCTCATGTCTATAGATTGAAGAAATCCTTATACAGATTGAATCAAGCTCCCAGAGCTTGCTATGGTTGTACAGATAGTTTCTTGACGAGCTTAGGCTTTACCAAGAGTAAAGCAGACTCAAATCTCTACTTCAAAATTATGGATAATGAACCAGTGATATTACTACTATATGTGGATGGCTTATTCTTAACTGGAGAAGAAAAGATCATCACTGAATGTAAACTGAGACTTTCCACATAATTTGAAATGAAAGACCTTGGCCTAATGCATTACTTCTTAGGTCTTGAGGTATGGCAGAGTCCATAAAGGATCTTCCTTAACCAAGGGAAGTACACAGTCGAAATCTTAAAGAGATTCGACATGATAGAATGTAAGCCCATGAATACACCCATGGAAGCGAAGTTGAAGCTGTTGGTTGATACTTCATCAGAATTGATAGATGCCACACTATATAGATAGATTATTGGATCATTGATGTACCTGACAAACACCAGACCAGACATTTGTTTTGCAGTGAACACCTTGAGTCAATTTCTAGTAGAGCCCAGACGTGTTCACCTAGTGGCTGCAAAACATGTGATGAGGTACCTTAAAGGTACAATGGATTATGGACTCAACTATGATGGAGATCATGACTTCACATTGAGTGGATATACTGATGCAGATTGGGCAGGAAGTGTTGTAGACAGAAAAAGCACTTCAGGATGTTGTTTCAGTTTGGGATCAGCCATAATCTCGTGGCAGAGTAGGAAGCAGTCTAGCATTGTTCTCAGCACAGTGGAATCAGAGTACATTGCTGCATGTTCTACTACCTGTGAAGCTATATGGCTTTGAAAGTTGTTGACTGGCCTATTTGACTTGGAGATGAGAGAAACCATGATTCTATGTGACAACCAGAGCTACATAAAGATGACAGAGAATGTTGTATTCCATGACAGGTCGAAGCACATAGAAATCCACTATCATTTCATCCGCGACATGGTACAGATAGGAGCCTTGACGCTCCAGTACATTAGCACGGATGAACAGGTTGCTGATGTGTTGAACAAACCTCTATCTCATGTAAATTTTGAACACTTTCGAGATAAGCTTGGTATAGTCCGAAAGGATCCTCCATGAAAGGGGGAGTATATATTTATTCCTTGCTTATGACCTCACTGTTAGACATAAAGAAAGATGAGTCGTTACTTCTGACCACGTTGTTAGATGTAAAGCAAAACGTTGTGTGTTCCTTTCTTTTGACCTCGATGTTAGACGTAAAGCAAGACGTTGTGTGTTCCTTTCTTCTGACCTAGTTGTTAGACGTAAAGAAAGATGATTCCTTTCTTCTGACCTCATCGTTAGACGTAAATCAAGATGATGATGTGTTCCTTGCTTCTGACATAGTTGTTATACACAAAGCAAGATGATTCCTTGCTTCTGACCTCGTTGTTAGACATAAAGCAAGATGATAATGTGTTCCTTGCTTCTGACCTAGTTGTTATATGTAAAGAAATATGATGATGTATACCTTGCTTCTGACCTAGTTGTTAGACATAAAGAAATATGTGACTGACAATGAGCTACCAACTTATAAACTGTGATATTGAGCCAGTGTAGTACTGTGATGTGCCAGCCTAGTGCTGTGATGAGGTATCATTTTTATTGATACATATTTGATGCAGATGATGATGGCATTCTTTCGAGAATGATGATGTTGCCAATGAAGAAAAATTCCGATGACTTGTAAATATGCTAGCCAATGTTTCAAGATGATATTGACGATACTGTCCTCCTGATGCCACTGATGATGCAGACCTCTCTCGCCTGATGCTATTGAAGAAGACCCTTCTTGTTAAGGGGGAGTGATGAAATAATGTAACTGCGAAGAGTATTCTTATTATTATTGTTATTTTATTCATAGGATTAATCCCCATTGTGGATTAATCATGTCGGTAATTGTATTAGGACCAAATCCCCTTTTCCGGATTGGTTAACGGACAATTGTAATAGGAAGAATAAGAAGTTGGCCCCAGCCGTTATTATTGATACCCATAAATAAATTAATGGTGGGTTTACCCACCCAAAGTGAGAGGTCAGCCCTGTCAGTGAAGACCTTTCACACATGCCAGTCTTGTATATATAGAGAGGCTAGCACCTCACTTTATCACGCACTCACTTGCTCATTCTTAAGAGGCAAGCTGCAACTTACCAGTGAGAGAGAGAGAGAGGAGTGGCACATATTTTGGAGAGGACTATCTGTATTGGTTTGATTTATCTCTTGACATTGTATTGGAAATTTATGAAAAGGAATTGTTTGCTAGGTTTTCTTCCCCTAGAGGGTTTCCCAGGATAAATGTTGTGTCTCTCGTGAATATGTATTTCTCAGTGATCTTGTTCTTATGGTGCTCTTATCTATTGAAATGCAAAGAACTATAATAATGGCATAAACATTAACATATAGGAGATGTATTTGAAGATCCTTATCAACACTGGTTCCTATGTGAGGCTGTATGGAACATTAAAAATATTACCGATGAATCTGTTAAAAGAAACCAGTTTAGCACTACACTGAGAGACCGTGCGTTAAGTTGGTACATGAAGCTTGTCCAAGGAATTGCACAACCTAAGCCATTGAATGAGATCAAGAATGTGTTGATTGCAGAGTTTAAGAAACCTAAGTCAGAGTCACAATGTATTACAGAACTGAAGGAGATCAAGCAGAAGGTAGACGAACCTAATTGGGAGTTAGACCAGAGATTCAAGACCCTTATAGGAAGATTGACTTTTAAGATCTCGGATGAGCAGAACAAAGAATGGTTCATCGCTTCCCTGTTACCACATATCACATTTCCCTTAATGTAGAAGAAGATTGCTTCGCAGGAAGAAGCATTGGAGATCGCCATGAATCTTGAATCATCCCCTATCGGATAATCTAACTCAAGTATGAGTCAGATCTTGAGTCATCTAACTAGTTTGTCTCTATATGTCAAATACATGAAGAAAGACAAGGGAAAAGACAAAAGAGAAGACATATGGTGTGTCATATGCAGATCAGAAGGTCATGACAAGGAACACTACCCTATATTGAATGAATACTTGGCTTCTTGAGCTCCGAGCCCTTTGAGGAAAGTCACCTTACCTTGGTGCAAAGTATGCAGAAATCGACATCACCCTGGTGAGTGTTATTACATGCAGAAATACGTTTAGAAAACCACAAACTTGTACTGCACATTCTGTAAATTAGTAGGGCATGATGATAAAGATTGTAGAGCTTATGATGTTATGCATGAAAGATCGAGAGATATATATAAGATCCAAGGTGAAGTACATCAAGAAGGAAACACTACGTAGTATAAATCCCCAGGAAGAGGAAACTTCAATCCTCGTGGTGGATACAGAGGATGAGGACAAGGATGAGGAATGGGTCGAGGCCAAGGAAAAATAATTTGTTATAAATGCACATAGCCAGGACATCTAGCAAGGGACTGTCAGAACCCTTGTACCACTTGCAGTTATTGCAACTCCTTTGAGCATGTCATTGAGGACTTCCCTGTGTTGCTAGCTAAGCTTCAGGAAAGACGAGGACCTCAGCAGAACCCACAAGTGAAACTAATATATGATGAACCTTGCGGAGAATACCCTAGAGTCATTGTTATCACTCGAGGAGGCGCTACTACAGGAGATGATAGAATGACCCAATGAAAGAGAACAAAGGACTCAGGTATCAGGAAAGCTTCAAAGAAGACCCAAAATTTTGATGCGAAGAAAGAAAGATGAATCTTTGAGGAAGCAAGGCAAGAGTTCAAAGAAGTTCAAGGTTATTCCTCAAAGACACATCCATAAATACGAGAATATGGGATGCCTCAGGCATTTGATCAATCGGTTTCACCAAAAGAAGGAAAAGAGGTAAGTAAACTCATCGAATTTTTATACACTTGTATTAAGTTGATTCAGGATGAAAATGTTGTGAAAGAGATATAGAACTTAATTAGACAGTATGATCTAGGAAAGATAGACCCCTTACTAAATCAGGCAGTACACCAAATTGGTAAGAAGAGAAGGAAAAATAAAGAATTACACTTGAATGCTCAAATAGGAGAATATGACATAGACTATGTGGTCCTCGACTTAGGGTCAGAGGTCATTGTCATGATGAAGAAAAATTTGGCACTAATGGGAAAACCGAGGTTGATCTATTCCCCTATCAGACTTAGGATGGATAATCAACAAGTTGTCAGCCCATTTGGACGATTGGAGCATGTCCCTATGGACATCGACGGGGTAATAACATTTTCACATTTTGAGGTAATTGAGATAGTCGATGATAGTTTCCCTTACCCTTCTTTGTTAGGAATTGATTGGGCCTTCAACAATTCCACTGTTGTTGATTTAAAGAAAAGGCGTATGAACTTTGAAAGGGTTGGCCTTAGGGTTGTTGCACCCTTAGATCTAGATGAGGGTCAGTGATACACAGAGCCCATCCGAGCAGAAGACCACACATATGAACTGGAAAATATCTACAAACTAATAGCCAAACAACATGATTATATCAACCCTACAACTGATGGAAATCTGAGATGGCGAAGTGACAGCGTGTGTTCATCAGATTCAAAAGAAGCACTGGAGAACTAGATGTATGAATCGTCTACCAAAAGATGTGCTAGATTAACCAGAGAGGTTCACTGGATCGGCACAATAGTGAGTAACTTACCCACATTTGATGGGTTGAACCCTTTAGAAACTTTCCTATGAGATTTTGAAACAAATGTACCAACACAATAGAGGCTGTTGGTAATGTATGAGGCCCTGGAATCTACACCAGCAAGATGGTGGGGGACGCATAAAATAAATATCATAGACTGGAGACAATGTCGAACCTTGATGACAGTGCAGTTCTCATCACATGCAGTAAGTTGCGAAGTAAGGTATACTGGTCTAAGTTTCCCAAAGGACAATGTGCGAAGCTGCGAAGAGGCCTATACTAACATTCCTCGAGAACAATGGGTGCATAGATTCATTAACATGCTGGAAACAACCCCTATCAACTGGTACCTTCAAGCGGAGCTGCACTTCATCACTGCAGATTGGGAAGGTATGATTCAAAACTTTGTCACCACCTTTTTATTTGAAAGTGAATATCCTTCATTTTACCAAGAATTACATATTGTGATATAGAAGGTAGTTGAAGAGGCATCTATCCTCCCTATGGAACAAGAAGAGAACGAATGGACTGCGCCTCTCCAGAGATTGCAGACTTGCTACAACATCAATGTCGATGACGACGATGATCCGAGGAAGGTAAAAATCACTGAAAAATAAGGCCAAAGAGATGTGGAGGGACCAAGCATTGAGATAACATTTATTGGTCAGCCAATCAATATCAAAAAGGTCAATATTGGAATAGAGGAGACACCAAAGCTTGCCAATGTTGGAGATTATTGGGATGTTGCTACCATTGACAAGATTACAGAGTTTTTGCACAAATATCAAGACTTGTTTCCGATCAAGTTCACTTATATGAAGGGTATCAAAGGACCTATGGGAGAGATGAGAATACATTTGAAGCTAGGTGCAAAGCCAATCAAGCAAAGACCCTACATATTGAATCCAAAATACAAGGAAAAAGTGAATATTGAGCTCGAAAAAATGCTGGAAGAAGGGATTATTGAACCTGTCGAAAAATTAGAGTGGATCAGCCCTATGGTGGTACAAGACAAGAAGACATAAGAAATTAGGATATGCGTGGACCTCAGGAAGCTGAGTGATGCCTTTCTACATGACCCTTTTCCTACACCATTCACTGACGAAGTGTTAGACAACGTGGGAGGCCAGGAGGTATATTCTTTTACAGATGGATTTTCAGGATACCATCAGATCTGGATTGCTAAGGAGGACCAGCACAATACCACATTTTCCACAGAATGGGGATCCTACCAATATACAGTGATGCCATTTGGACTGAAGAATGCCCCAGCCATATTTTCTAGGGTTGTGGTCGAAGTGTTCAAAGAATTTTTGCATAAATTTTTAGAAGCATACTTTGATGACTGGACTGTGTTTAGTCTGCTAAAAAATCATATTGAATGCCTAAGACTGATGTTGGATAAAGGCAGGCAGTGTCAAATTTCTTTGAATCTGAAGAATTGCATCTTATTCTCACCATTTGGAGTGTTATTAGGTCATATTGTATGCAAGCAGGGATTTTTGGTTGATCCATCTAAAATTGCAATTATAGTTGACTTGTCGCCTCCTACTTCAGTCAAACAACTGTGAACTTCCCTAGGACATATTGGCTCTTACAGGAAATTCATTAAAGTATATGCCCAAATTACAACATCGATGGAGAATTTTTTGAAGAAAGACTACCAGTTTAGCTGGATAGAAGAATGCCAGACGAGCTTCGACACACTGAAACAAAAGATGGTTACTGTGCCTATTCTAGTTTTTCTAGATTAGAGCAAAGAGTTTCACGTGAATGTCGATGTGTATTCTATTGCATTAGGAGCAGTATTGACACAAACTGGAGAAGGGGAGATCGACCATCCGTTATCTTTTGCTAGCAGGAAGCTATCTACAGCTGAAATTAATTACGCCACTACAGAAAGGGAAGGATTGACCATGGTGTATGAGCTGCAAAAATTTCGCCATTATTTGCTGGGAGGACACTTTAAAATGTTTATTGATCACTCTATGCTGAAATACCTAGTCAACAAGCTAGTGTTGGGGGGGCGAATATGCATATGGCTTCTTCTATTTCAATAATATGATTTTGAAATCATAGTTAAGCCAGGAAGAATGAACAACGGCCCTGGCCACCTATTGACATTGGAACATGGAGAAGAACCCACCAGTTTGGAGGATGCATTGTCAGATGAAAAATTGCTTTCCATTAGAAATATTGATGACCACTTCACAGACATCGTTGAGTTCTTGTCAACGGGAATGGCACCTAGTGAGTTTACAATTATGCAGAAGAAACAACTGGTAGTGCGCGCTGCAGACTTTTCACTTATAGTGGGATAGCTATACAAGATGGGACCTGATGAGATACTAAGAAGATGCATTATGGAGGTAGAATGACCATTGATCCTCATATAAGTTGATGAAAACATTGCATGAGGACATTACGTAGGGAAAGAAACTGTGCAGAAGGTTCTGCGAGCTGGCCTACCTTACACAAAGATGAAAAATATCATGTCGGAGACTGTGATGTATGCCATAGAGTTGGAAAACCATCATGAAAAGATGAAATTCCATTAGCACCACAGATGACCCTATAAGAATTTGAAAAATGGGCAATTGACTTTGTGGGACCTATAAACCCACTAGGAAAGCACACAGGAGAAAGGTACATCATTACTGCGACAAAATACTTAACCAGATGGGCCGAAGCTAGAGCAGTCAAGGACTGTAGTGCAACTACAACTACACGTTTTATATTTGATGACATAATAACCAGGTTTGGATGCCCCAAGATCCTTATGAGCAATCAAGGCACACACTTCATCAATAAGACAGTTGAAGCCCTGACTGAAGAATTTGCAGTCCACCATCAGAAGAGTACACCTTACCATCCACAAGCAAATGGGAAAATTGAAGAATTCAACAATATATTGAGGACAACATTGACGAAAATTTGTAGTGTGAATAGGGATTATTGGGATTTAAGAGTGCCTGCAGTACCATGGGCCTATAGAACCACTTGCAAGAAATTAAAAATCCAGACCCATTTCAAATTGGTTTATGGTCTTCAAGTTGTTGTCTCGACGGAATACTTGGTACCAAGCTTAATGATTGTTGTGTTTACATAAATGGATGATACTGGCATTGTTCGTGAGAGGCTTGCACAGTTGGTTGAACTGGAATAAGACATATTCATTGCAGGATTCCACCAATAGGTTCAAAAGGAACGAGAGAAGGCGTATCATGAGAGACACATAAAGAAGAAGGCATTCAATCCAGTTGATGTAGTACTGATGTATGACAGTAAGTTTATAAAACACCCTAGGAAGTTTAGAACGCATTGGGTTGGACCATATGAGATTTCCTATGTTACATAAGGAGGAGTTGCGTAGCTAAAGACATTGAAATGAGAGTGGAAGGAAGGATTGGTGAATGGGAGTGGGTTGAAGTTGTACTATGACAACTAGTTGCCTTACAACTCTCAATAAAAAATAGTAGGAAAAGGGCCTAGGTAGCAGGTGTTATTGAAAGTGGGTACCAGACACAGAAAAGACAGTCTGCACAAGGAGGAAGACAAGGAATAAAGAAAAAATAAAAGGTTGCCCTACGCAGTCCAAAATTGAAGAAAAACAAAAGAATCAGATCTGAAGTGCCTCGGGACGAGTCACAGGTGAGTGTTGGGGGCCTATTGGCCCTTGGTTATGGAAGGAAGTAAAGAAAAAGGAAGAAAAGGTAAAAAGTGAACTTCGCGGGAGACATAGTGACTGTAACTAGGTCGAAGTGAGAAAAAGAGTAGAGAAGATGGAGCGAAGTATGGAAAATAAAGTTGTTGTATGAGAATATAAAGGTTGAAAGATAAACAAGGAAGAGGGATCGAGGAAAACTCAACAAGTGGGGAAAATCCACCTTTGGATTCTTTGGAGCACCGCGCCAGAAGGAAGGAAAGACAGGATGGAAAATCCCAAAAAAAGCGGGTTAAGTTGACCTAGGGTTTTAGACTCCTAGGGTTTTTCTATCAAGGGTTTTGGCACCTAGGTTTTGACCTAAGGCTGTCGGTGAGGTATTGTAATGTATAAATAGAGTTATAAAGGGCCTAGGTTGCATTGGTAATTCTAGTTGGTATGATATTATTGTTGATCTAGCTCTATTGCTGTGGTGGGAGATTATTGTATTATGAGAGAGGAGTGTTGAGTGAGAGAGCCTTCAGGTATTATAATATCTTCAGCTATGTGCGAAGGTCAAGTCCTGTTGTTGGGTGCACGGGAAGGGGAGAGAAAGAGAGAGAAGAAAGAATATATTCTAGCTAAGAGCACAAATAAGGACTGTATGCTTTACCTCAATAAATCATAAGCACAGTTCTATGGACGTAGCCCTAGAGAGAGGGTGAACCATGCATATCTGGTGTTATGTGTGTGATTGATTCCTTGATCTCTGTCATTGTTATATTGTTATTTTCATTGGTGTATTATATCATATCTATAACTGTGCAGGGTAGATCTGGCTTGGTAAGTGATAGATGCATGTTGTGTTGTTGTTATAATAGATCCACTTGATATTCCCCTGGTTGTAGACATCTTTGTCCTGCAACCGCCTCATAGCTGCTTCGAGTGAGACTGCATCTGCTTTGCAGGTGTTGCTGAAAGGGCCAGTAGCTAGGGCTTGTTGGTGTGCTCTTGGAGATGAACCCTGGGTCTTCTCCTGTGCCAACAAAGCCCTAGAAAAGAAAAAGAAAGCATTAAAAAATTTCATGACTAGGAGAATAACGCACTTGATAGAAGAATAAGAGAACAAGTCGAAGACCAGATACTCGGGTGTCGAAGTTGAAAGAACACCAGAAAATAGAGAACCTACCCCAGACAATGAAGAACTATTACTCTTGAACCTTATGAAAGATCATCAACATCACTAAGTTATTATGCCAACAGAAGATAAGAATGAGAATGAGAACAGGAACCCGGTAACGCATATCATAGGGAAGAAGTCTAGAAAGCTCAGCAAGAAGAAAGAAAAGTTGGAGAAATTGCAAGAAGCTTCAGAAAGAAGTTCAGAGAAGGAAGGTCTCCAAAATTCGAACTTGGTCGGAATATCAGAGAAACTTAGATTGGCACTTCTCCATGGTGGAGCGATATAACCATTGGAGGCATTATAACTATTAGATTGACGTTCCCGAATGGTTAGAACAACATTTATGATCATAAATATCTCCATCAGACCATTGGGACCACGTCGTAAAGGACATAACTTCATTAATGAAGTCTTCTTGTCCGTTGGAAGGATCTGTTACATCATTTTCTACTTATCCCATCGACTGTTGCACCGAGCACACTTTCACGAATTATATCTGAGCCAACTAGAGAACTCATTCTTATTGTGTTATGCTTATTGAGACCTTGCCATCCATTCTATTGCATTGAGAAATTGTTCATCAGCCTAAGATATCCCATCTCGAGCATACATGTAGGACAATCTCAGTGTTGTGGAAAAGTCAGTGGAGGAAATTTTAATCGATATAATGGTAGAAAGAGTGATGTCCACATGAGTTCAAGCCTTATTGATGAGAGGAGTACAAGCCTCTCCATCAACTGCTCGTGGATCCAGACCATCCCGAGCTGTAGAAGAGAAAAGGACTAAGAATAGAGATGACTTAGCAAATGTGAAATTAATCCCATCCATTCTGCCTGACTACATCCCACCTCTGGCCAGTGTGGTGAGTCGTGATAGTGTCCCAAGGGATTTTGACTACACAGTTATCATGACGTACCTACTGAAGGGGATACTCACATTCAGACCACAATTGGAGGGAATTCCAACTCTGAAGATCAGTGAATATAATCTAGTATACCGTAAGACCTATGGCATGCTTGCGCCTCATAATTACTTGACCAAGACGAAGGGAAAGAAATCGAAAATCATTCTCCAACCACGGACCATGAACATCGTGTAGTTCACTATCCTGAACGTAATGAAAATTCCACATTTGGGAAGGCACCAGGAGGTTAATGCGTGCATTAAACTCCTACTTTCATGCTTCCACGATGGTTACTTATGGCTAGAAATATGCATCATCATCGATCCAACGTTGATCCATAGGATCACTGGCCTAAGTATGCAGGGACCCAACCCACAAGACTTTTACCCAGGGAAGGCTGCAGATCGTGCCTTGGCACAAAGGATTAAAGATACTTATGGCAATGTAGAGAAGGGAACGTGAGGATACAAGATAGCCTCCATTCAGAATGGTGTAGTGCACCTTGATTTCTAGTTGATTGCTGGTAAGCTAGTAAGTAAGAACAGACCCACGTAGGTCACGAGGTTTGCCATTGATCTCATGGGAAAGTGCATGGAGGGATTACAAATGAACTTGGATAGTTACTTAGTCAACCATCTAGAAGTGGATTTCCATGAATATCAGGATCATGGCTATGAGTTCCACTTTAGCTGGCTCCTAATCCTCGTCGCATTTATAGCTTGGGAGATGCTGGAATGTGCGACCTTCCTTGACATTGAGCCATTAGAGCCGCTTGCTAAAATTTTTACCACGCTCTGGTATTTGAATGATATGGGAAAATAGTGGCAGTCGAAAACATTATTCCATACCTACTACCTGCAGCTAAAATGGGTTATCGAGTCATTACCCCATATGACATCGAACACTCTGGACAGATTCAGGCCCTTGATGAAGTTCCGCGTAGATAGGAATTTTATATATAGCACTACGCGTGAATATGAGAGTAAATAAGAGATACAGTCATACTATAATATCACAGAGGAAGATCTGGAGGAGATCACTAAGGAATGGCCCGCATATTACCTTATACCAATCGACCATACGGAACTGTCTGGCCTAGAACTCATTGGAAAACTGGTGGTTACCCGTGAAGAGTATGATGCACCTAGCAGTAGCAGGAAGAAAAATAAATAAGAGCTACAACAAATGGACAACATCTCAGAAGAAAGTTATTTAGAATCACCTGGTGGAGGAGGTGGTGACGAAGTGGAAAAAGAAGAGAAAGAAGGGGAAGAAGATAAGGAAAAGCAAGGTGAGGTAACACCACCACAGAATCCCCTTAATGATGTAGATCCATTGAAGAAAAGAAAGGTTTCCCCCATGAAACCTACATCAAATAAGAAATCCAAAGATAGTAAGCCGAAGCTACAGAATGTGCTCATGGTGGATGACTTTGATTTCATTATCACAGTTGTGTCAGATGCCTCAGAAGATATTTTGCAGAGAACCAAAGAAAAAAAAGAGGCTATGTATGATAGAATTGAGACAGAGCTAAGGGGTGTCCAACAAGCCCTTCAATCCAGTTGCGCAACTTCCATTTCACCCTTTCTATCAGATTAAACATAGTTGGGAGATAAGCTTGCCCAACTACGTTGAATAGGTAACACCACTGAAGATTTCCTTCGTCGCGTGTAGGAAGAGAAATACTAGGTCATAGTGGATCTGAAGAAAGAACAAGAGGAGGTGATAGAGAAATGTAGGGTTGTGCAATAGCATAAGGCTTCCCTCTAAATGAAGTTCGAACATGAGAAAGTGCAGATCCAACAAGAGAAAGAACAATTGCTCGCGGAGCAGATTGGAATCAAAGAAGCAGTCAACAGAGCACTTCACTCTATGAAGGGATTAGAACAACTGGTTGAAGACCTAGTAGAGAATCAAGTGGCAAGGCTTGATGAATCCATTCAACAACTTCAATAGAGAGTAACATATCTAGAGCTACAAATAGTGCCAAGCACTCTGCAGGATGTGTGGGATCAAAGAGAAGCAACTGCTCAGAATGCAGTTGAGAGAATCAAGCCCTTCGCCATGGAATACAAACAACTAAGTGATCACAGCGCGCAAACTTATGAGTGACTCATTGAGGATACCGAACTAAAGACACTAGAGTCAAAACTCCAGGAGGCCAAGAAGAAAGCAACAACAGTATAGGAACAATTGAATCTCTTGTCAGCATTTGAGAGAATAAAATGATCCTAGGAACATTGCATTGTTCAACAACATGTCCATGCCATACAGAGAAAAGTCATGGAAGTGACTCAGAGGCTCCAACTAGCCTAGGACACAAATTTCCAACTATTTGAAGAGATTGAAGGATGAGGAGCAGAGCTGGAACAATTAGTCACTTCATTCGAACAACTCTTAGAGGGCCCCATGAACGAGGCAGTTATCCAAGAGTTCGTAGAGCAAGAGGCCTTGGCTAAGAAATAGGTCGAAGCATATCGAGCTAGGCTCGAGGATTTTGAAATAGAGCTACTTAGATCAAAGTTACTCGAGATGAGTCATAGGTGAGTGTTGGGGGCATGTTGGCCCTTGACCAATTTTTGGAGATCCTTGTTTAGGTTTGACCTATTTTGGGACTTCGACAGGCTGTCGAAGGTAGAGCGCAAGACGAAGCGGAGATCACGGGATCTCGGCCCCCTTTTAGGGATTTTTGGGTTTTGGGAATATGTAACGGGTATCAGGATGTCGACCCATGGTTTTACCCATGTTTAGGCCCATTTTTTGATGTATAAATAGAAATCTAGGTGATGTAAGTAAAAAGTGCATAGGTGTGGTGTGATGCTAAGTGCTAAGTGCAAGTGATAGTTGTACATGATTTGTGAATACTGTGTGAGACTTGAAAGGCTAAGTGCAAGTGACTATAAGAGACTGTGTAAAGGCTTTGTGCTATAACCTAGCTCGAGGAAGGAGGATCTAGCGAGGTGGGCGTAGATCTCCTGTCCTATGTGGAGTAGGACCTTATGGATTTGTGCATGTAGATTATTGACAGAAGATAATAAAGAAGATGAAGAGTTGGTGGACGTAGCCCCAGGCTGGGGGTGAACCATGTATATCTTGTGTTGTGTTTGATTTGTGCGTTATGGTTTCTTTTTGGTTCATATGATTAATGCTTAGTGCAATGATGTATGCTTAGATGAATATGATAGCTTAGTGCTTAATTATGTGAATGATATGCTAGATCCGATCTATGTTAATGTGCTTAGTGCTTGAATGTGTTGAATCTTGTTGAACACTGCACTGCGTTGTAATTAGGGTTTATCTATGATGTGAACAAAGGTTAAGTACTAATGAATGAAAAATGCTAAGTTCTTTGTTAGAGTATTGTAATCATAGATCTGTGTCCCAAATAAGGTTGCAGACACTGGAGTCCTGCAACTACCCCTACCTCTACCTCGGGTGAGACTTCATCTGCTTCGCAGGTGTTCCTGAAAGGGCCAGTAGTTAGGGTTTTGTTGGTGCGTTGTTGAATCATTGAACCCTGGGTCTACCCCTATGCCAATATATACAACTATGGTCTCAAGGATTTGCATGAATTTCTTCCCCTTTTACCTTTCATTCTTTTGATCTTCCTTGTTTTGTATTGTTTGTTCCTCATAATCCTTCTCATCTAGCTTCCTTTTGAATTCTCTATTTTATTGATAAAACTGATCTATCAAATGTTGAGCCTCTCTGAGCTGTCTTTTCATTCCCATAAACTCTGAGTCTTTCTCTCCTGATTTACCTTGTTGTTCATCCATCTCCTAAGCTGCAACCTCAACAAAATTTGTCTACACTGTGGGTATTAGAAGCCTCCTAGCAGATGAACTTGTGACTGGTTTACTGGGAGCCTATGACTCCTTGGGCTCATCAGTGAATAATAGCCTCCTACCTTTCTTCATAATTGGTTGTCTTGGTGAAGAACCCTCAAACTCTTTTCCTTTTCTATTTCCTTCTTCTGCAGCATCTCTTATTTCATGACTTGAGCTATTAGAGGCTATTCTTTTAGTAGACAGAGGGGTATCTCCTTTGGGGTCTAGAGGGATATTTTCTAATGCTAGGAAAGAATCCCAATCCCTGTTCAATTTTCTAAGCTCCTCAACCACTAAAATCTTTACCAAGGAGAAATTGAACAAGTTACTCTTAAGCTGGTCATCCCTGGCTTGGACTTTGTCTGCCATTTTTCCTAGGCTTCTATACAGGTAAAAGGGTAATTTTAGGGGGATTTTCCTTGTGAAATGCATGAGGAGCCTTATGTGGTACTGATTTACCCTATCAAACCTACCCTCACAAGTAAAATACCTTTTTATTACTCTCAACAACTTATCATAGGGTTCCAAAACATACTCCCTGGGGATAGTGGCACCAATTTTCTTCTTTCTATACTGAGGTTTGAGGAAATCAATATAAAACATAGGCTCTAGAGGCATACCTTTAAACCATTTCTATCCCTATATGGGAATCTCTGTGGCAGCTGATATGGTCTCTTCTGATACTGGAAAGGTGACCCCTACAATGAATGTATTGACACCATTAAAGTTTAGGGCTAACTCCTTGATCAGTTGCACGTTATATCCCTGGATTCTTTCACAAACTATCATACACACAACCTGCTCATACAACACCCTGTATGAAGGGTCTGAGTTTACCAAAGTCAATTCTTGGGGCTCATATCTCAACACATTTCCTCCCTTGTATTTCTTATTTTCCTATGATGTCATCTTTGCAAGGTAAAATTCAAAATGTTCAAGGAGAATATATCTTGAAACTCAACAGGAAAGATTTTACAACAAACTAGCAGTGCCATGGTTTAGTTTGAATAAGAGTAACAAACCTTTGTTGTATGAGAGGTGAGCTATTCAAGGGATAGAATAACATAAAAAATGGGCTCAAAATGTTTTCACATAGTGACAAAGGTGATTCAAGGGATGTGTAACAAAAACAGAGCAAGAGGGATTTGTGCAGTGAATGATACTACATAGGGTTTGCATAGCGAGGAAAACTGAACACCGTTTTCCTAGTGAGGTGGATTGTTTGTGTAGCAGAGGGATTTGAAGATTTCTTAGGAGACTATGGCTTATGCATAGGTTGTAAATGGAGTGAAAACAAACAAAAGGTGGCAAGTATGCATACATGAGTGGATAAGGAGAGGAATTTAAAAAGAAATTACTTGCCCAAAGATGGAAAGACCTCTCAAGCTGATTTAAGTAACTTGTGCAATAAATTTGAGGAGAACACACACGTTTGAAACTTGCCAATAGTACAAATGAAATGGAGTGTAATCATTATCCATTTTCCAATCTCATCAGATGCGATGACGACTCATGATACCTCTTTTTACATGAATTTTATCCCCGACCTATGACTCAACTTTTGACACATAATTCCCCATTTTGTGACATGATTTTAAACTTAGGGACACAAGGACCTTTACAAATATTCAACATGATGGACTCTTATACCCGTTGATGGTGTATCATGAGATAGACACAACACTTTTTGACTCAACCTATGACTTAACTCTCTATTGACATGCATATTACCTATATTTTATCAATGAGTTTATGAAAAACACACTTACTATGACTCATTTAGGAATGCCTTGGTCTTCCCAAGACTAGGGCATGAATATGAAAACTCTGGAAAAACCTCTCACTCTAGCTATGAAAATCATGGTGCTAACAGTATTTTTGAATAAACATAATTCGTAACACATGTTGTAGATATCACATTGAGTATGGTTATTATTATGACACACACACACACACACACATATTCCTTGTATTGCATAACACCATTTTGCAAGAATGCTTAGTTATATTATCGTCGTCTTCATCTAGAGACTTTATTGACAACATCTTGTCTACAAGGCCAGAGGGTTGTACATTTTATCAAAAATATTTATTAGGTGAGACATGCCCCAGGTGTAATGGAATGGAATTACTGAGAAAGTGCATCCATGTAAGTGATGAGTACGAATTGGAGAGGAAGGAGGTTTCCCTGAAAATAATTCAATATGTCACATATCATATTGATGGAGGGAAGGAAAGAAAAAAGATACAATTGGTGACTTCCCAGGTACGAGTATGTGACTTCATGAAGGACTTCATCGAAATATACAATAATATGTTCAACATGTCCATGTGGTCCGATGTTAGGATGATCATTTTAGAATATGTGAAGATACATTTCACATTGGTATTGTCTTATAAATGGTTGATTTTGTTGAGAACTACACCTTTCAACCGCAAAATGAGATTCAAATCCAATATTATCACTCAAACAAGGTCAACATAATGGTCCATATCACATACATGCATGGTTCATATAGTAATGAAGAAAATAGAGTTATATTGAAGGAGTATCACTTCTACATAAGCGATGATCGGTGCCATGAATTAGCCTACGTAAAATATTTCTTTCATTTTTTGCAATCACTTTAAGGAGAATAACATATAGATGAATCAACATTGGATTTGGTTAGATGGTTTCACAAGCCAGTTGAAAAAATATCATGTATTTCAATGGTTGTGTATGTTGCCCAAAAAGCTCAAGGTACCACACATTTGGAACTATTTCGAGTCCGAGAACGGGAAAGGGGAGCATGATGGAGCATGCGCATGCATAAAAGTAGTGTTACACAAGAAATAAATGAATTTCATAACTACTTCCCTCATTCAATATGTGAAATCCATTGTTGAATGATGTTTTTCAATAATAAGAGAGGGAACAAGAGCCCGTGAAGACCAATCACACATGAAAGAACATGTACATAGATATTTTTGGGAGGTGGTCAATGTATATTAATCAAAATGGTATGAATTGAAAACAATCCAAGGAACTCATGGATTCCATTCAGTTCAAACATCAAACAATGAAATAGTTGAAATATGGACGAGAAAACTCTCTTGCTTCTGTGGTCCATGTAGTAGTAATGAATGAGATTATTTTGAATCTACAGACTGGTTTGATAGATAGTATTGTGTATCACTCCCCATTGGTCAACATATATCTATGGAACTATTCTAGTTGGAGGAGGACCAATCGAATATTTCAACAGATTATGATCATGTCTCAAATCTTGTATTGCCAGGTTTGGTGAAACCCTCTATTAAATTTTGAATAATTAACATCAATGTTTTATGTTTTGTTCATTTAGTGTAATCATGTGTAGGTACTCCATTTTTTATAGGGTGCATATTTGCAGTGGTTTCCCTAAGAGGTCATGAATGGGGAACTTATTATTGGCTAGCATGTTTCTTACAGGGAAAGAAGACCCTCATGCAATCAGTAATAGAATTTGAAGGAATTGAATTTATGATTGGGTCAATGGTTATTAAAGGAGAATATCTTACATGGGATGGAAGAATACAAAATAAATGTGGTTATGTATTTCAATATTATAGACCAGGTGAAGTTGTATACCAGTTTACAAACTTGGTTGTTGGTACAAACCTCCAACTACAAACAATTTCAAGTAAGAACTCAACAATGGTGCGATAGTTCTTGCCTTACTCTTATCATGAGAAGTCAATGGAGAGCATAAATATTAGAAGTTATCATGATGGTATACTTGAATGAACATAGGTATATAAAAGGAATAGTTGAAAAAATATTGCAGATTTATGAATGATTGAAATTTTGCTTCATTTTATGGTTTTTATGGTATTCTTATATTTTGTGGTTATTTTTTGTTCTTAGGAAACTGTGTTTATCCTTCCCTTTCCTTTCCTTTCCTTGCTTTACTAGCCTTTCCATACCTTTCTGCGTCTATCATTTCCTTGCCTTTCCTTGTTTTTCCTTGCCTTTCCTTTCCTTTCCTTTTGTTACCATGACATGCCAAGCCACATCTTGCCTTGTCATGCCTTGCCATGTCATGCCATTCCTTTCCTTTCCATGTCATTCCATGTCTTTCCTTGCCATGCCATGCCATGCCTTGCCTTTCCATGCCATGTATTTCCTTTACTTTCCATGCCATGCATTCCCTTTCCATTCCATGTCTTTTCTTGCATTGCCTTTCCTTTCCATTCCATGTCTTTACCTTCCATGCCATTCCTTTCCCTTCCTTTTCATGCCATGCCTTGCCCTTCCTTTCCATGCCTTTCTTTTCCTTTCCAAGACATGCCTTTCTTTTCCATGCCTTTCCTTTCCATTCCATGCCATGCCATGCCTTACCTTTCCATGCAATACCTTGCCTTTCCTTTCCAATCCATTCCTTGCCTTTCCATGCCTTGAATTCCCATGCCATGCCATGACATTCCCTACCTTTTCATGCCATTCCATGGAATTCCCTACCTTGCCATGCCATGCCTTTCCATTACTTTTCTTTTTATGTCATGCCTTTCCTTTCCTTTCCATTCCATTATTTGTCTTTTCATGCCATTGCATGTCATTCATTTCATTGAATTTCATTTCCTTTCCATGCCTTGTATTGCCTTGCCTTTCCATGCCATTCCATGCCTTGCATTGCCTTGTATTTCCATGCCATTCCTTGTATTTCTATGACATTCCTTTCCTTTCCATGCCATGTCTTTCCCTTCCATGCTATGTCATGCCTTTCATTTCCATGCAATGCCATGCCATGCCTTTCCTTCACTTTAGGGATAATTTTAAGGATGGGAATTTATATTAAAATGTAG